>JAVQJF010085525.1:0-15294 GCA_036023855.1 Gadopsis marmoratus
AAAGTAGTGACCCGAGTTGGAATAAAAGGTTTGGGGGACAGGACACCGGGGAGATGTAGAACAGGAGAGTGTGTGGTACAGACACTCAGTCCAAGCCTCATCACTGAGCCTAATATAGCCTTTACAGCGTGTTTACGGAGGCAAAAGGAAGTGAAAGAGCCAAAATTTCTATTCAAGTTATAAAGTGAATTTGTCTCTAACCTTTAAAGGTGCTAAATGTTGTGGCTTTTTTGGAGGTATAAGCAGCCATCGCGCTGATGTTGTTCACTTCCAAGAGATCACTTGGTCTTTCGTTGAAATGTCAATTGCTGAGGATTGAGTGTGTGATTTTTGTCTTATATTTTGTTTGCATTTCTTTGCTAACTAGCCACATAGTTTTACTTATTGTAACCATACAGCACTTCTGATGCACTGAAACACACACCCATCATCTATACCCAGTAATACCCCCATAACCCCCCCCCCCAAGAGGGCTCTACATCTTATATTAACGTAAGCCCCATGACAATTTGTATTTGCACACTGTGACAAATTGTATTTGCACACAATTTGTATTTGCACCCTGCAGCTAATGCTCGCACTCCCTTGCACAATTGTATAGCTCTAATATCCATATTCTTTACAGTTTGTGTTTTGTTTGAAATTTTTATCTTTACTTTATCTTATTTTACTTATTTTTATATTCATATTTTATTGCTCCAACACGCCAAAGCAAATTCCTGTATGTGAAAACGTACTGGCAATAAACCTGCTTCTGACTCTGATTCTAACTCACAAAGAATGGCACGGAGCATTAGCATTGATCTGGTGTTGTGCCTGTGCCCACCTGATGAATGTAAGTCCAATATTGAATTTTCTTTCTGTTTTGCTCTCCACCAATTCCTGAGGGAAATATCTGACTCCTTAGTTGCTAAATGCTCCACTGTGTTCGCTACCGAGTTGCTAACGTTGTCTGTATGTCAGCTTTTTGCTTATTGCTGAAAACAGCTGCCGCCTGCTGCTGGAAAAGGCTGGTGAGAGTGATGAGACTAAATCAGAACAGTAAAGTGGGGGCTGTAAGTCCAAATCATTAAGCTGAAAGACGCTAAAACAAAGAATAGAGCTCAGGGGAAAGGCTGCATGTGATACCTTTCACACACATGTAGTCATTTGATCCATTGCTATTATAAAAAAATGGATTAAAGCAGCTTTAATACTGGTCATAAGATCTCTGAAAAACTACTCTTGCCTAACTTTTAAAAGCAGTGGAAGAGAAATCAGCAGGACCATCGATCTTTAAAAATACAGATATTTGTGACTTTGTTGCTTGGCCAGAAAATCAACAATGACAACAGGGAGGGATGGGGAAGAGCTGGAAAGGGGTCTGTAATTAGACCTGGGCAATAAAATGTACCATCATTTGGGAGCAAAGTAGCAGGGACTAAAATGAGGAGGGAAAGAAAGAAGTGAGAGAGTGGCAACACGTTGCAAAATTCCAAAGACAGCTTTGCCCAAAGACAGATTTACGGGGAATTATTGAGTTTGTATTTGTCCTCGCAGCGACGTCATGGAGGGACAATGAAAGCTGGTGTTAATTACAGCTCAGTGAATTGATGTTGCTGGAAAAATAAAAACTTTGGCCTGAAGCATCAGCAGGAAATCCTGCCGAAATGAAGCTTTTAAGTCAGTAAGCTGATTTCTACGCTTAAAGAGCAAATAACACTTCACAAAAGTTTAGATCATGAAAAATAACCCCACGCAAAAATCGGCCAAAGGTCAAAGAGCAAACGTGTCCGTGGGAATCAGCTATCGAGCAGTTCAATGTGATGCTAACATGTTGAGTGACGGCAGCTATAGCTGAACGGCTTTAGGTGTGAGGGAGGAAGTCAAATGTTCTCCTGGGACATATTATCATCATCACTGGGCTTGTAATGCTGGCTGAGAATGTCAGCCTCTCGCCGCCAGAGTCTTTAACCATTTCACAGCAGCCCACAGCTGCGTGCCGAGCTGCTTTTCTCTAAATGTGTTAACTCACAAACCCACACGTGTGCCCCGGTGCCTTATTACTATAAAGTGGTACATCGACTTTTAGAATACTAAAGAAGCTCCACGAGAAATGAATGCACTGTGCACAAAAACTGCACTGAGAGGCGTCAGCTGAGCTGCAACTTTGAATGCTATTGCCAGTTTGAAAACATTAAAAAAACAGCTTTTAGAAACTGGATTTTTAATAATTAATCATTTTAATTTATTTTTTATTTAGGATTTATTCACAGCACTGTGCAACATATTTTTACTCTTAGCCGTTTCCAGTAGCTCCTCCACTCCTGTCAAACATTGAACGGTGAGACAGAAGTGTCAATTAACACCGCAGCCAAAAATTGAGCAATTAAGTATGCATGTTCGCATTTTTGAGTATACTTCATTTAGGATTTTTGTCACTGTGTATGCGCTGCATGCTTGAAGCACATTTTGAGTTTATTAAAAGCCTAAACGCCCGGCTAACATCAGAATGTACTGTTCCCAGCATCCAGCTGAACCACGACAGACTAACATCACTAATTCACCATCCTATCCATGTCAATAGTGGAGCTGAAAATCAGTGGAAGGAGAGGTCTTCATATTCCGTTCAATTCAGTTTTATTTATATAGCGCCACATCATTACGAACTTATCTCAGGGCACTTTTTCATATAGAGCAGATCTAGACTGACTCTTTATTTACAGAGACCTAACAATTGCCATTATGAGCAGCACTAGGCCACAGTGGCAAGTCAGGCGGTCAACTGCCTTGACCGGTTGGGTTGAGAGAGAGAGAGAGGAAGAGGGGGGCTGGAGTGAGAGAGAGTGAGAGCAGCAGGAAAGAGAACACACAGCAGCAAAGCACAGTTCCACATAGAGATGTAAAGCAATAGTATCTGGTTTACTTCTGTAGGAGATATTAACACTTTGATAGATGGCTCCATCCCTGCTATTGTCAGTCAGCTCAAGTATTTCCATAAGGTGTGATAAGACATGGACAGTCTTTTGAAAGATATTTCATCCATAAAAGGCAAACAATCTGGTTGACAAACCGGTTGCAGACAAATGTAAGATACACAATACAGCTGAAACAATGAATCAATTAGTGGGTCGACAGAAAATGAACTATTTTTATAATCGATTAATCGATTATGTCACTTTTCAAGCAAAATCACCAAACATTCCCAGGTTCCATTTTCTCCCGTTTCAGTATTTGCTACTTTTCTCTGTATCATATCATTGTAAATTGAACATCTTTGCGTTTTAGACTGTGGAACGGACAAAACAAGCAAAAAAAAGAGGGTCATGTTTCACATACTCTGATATTTTCTGACATTTTAAAGGCCTAACAAACAAATAAATATATAATGCAATAATTGTTAGCTGCAGCCCTACTACACAGAAACCGGAGTACCACACAAAACTAAACAAGACAATTTCATGAGACTACCAAACAAAACATTTCAAGCAGAATTGCTGGTGGAGAAGACCAGCCAAAGGAGGACAGAGGTAGCCTAAAGGCTTCAGAAGAAGCTGGCTGGCTAGGAGAACCGGGCTGGCTGAAAGTGAATGAGTAACAACCCCTCTTCAACAACTACGACAGAGGTACCCTTGTGCAAGGTGCTGAGCAGCTGCTCAGAGAAAGCGAAGAAGGGCAAAGCTGGAAAAGAGCATGCATGCTCAGCAGAACCTTCCCCTGGATGAATAAAGGTTAAAAAAAAAAAGACACTACAGCAGGCAGGGCTGGGGGAGAGAACAGACAGAAGAAAGAAAAGAGGGATGAAGGGAGACTGTCCCTTTCAGCAGATGGATAGGCCCAAAGAAAAATGGCACGGTGGACTACAGGGTGCCCTGAACAAATGTTTCGTATGGCTGCTAGAAGCAGTGTTTATGCTCCTGGGGGGACGTGAGGCAAACTGCTGCAGCACGTTCAGAAGAGAAGGCTCAAGTGGGGTGAATGCACAATATGCTACACACTCACTAGAGGTACTATAGCGTCTCACCACTGCTGTTACAATCTACCTATTTATCATTTTTTTAAAGCATGATTCTTTAGATCTGTGTCTCTAAAAGGCTGCTCCGCATGAGATTCACATTGACTCCTGTATATTTAAGTCACGTATAGATCTCACAGTGTTGTGCAAGAGATGCAGACTGTAAAGTTGCAATTCCCTTGTTGACCCTGCTGTCATGATGACTGATAGGCCACTGGCGTAGCTCGCAGCATGCTCTCAACTAAACCTCTCCCATGCTCTTCCTTGCAGAAGCCGATGGCAGAGTGTCAGCTCGGGACAGGAGGGGCCAGCTTCAAATGTGACTCCTCCACTCCAGTTATTATCATTGCTGCTATCGTGTTACATCGCAGCACCGTGGCCACTTTATTACTGTGTCCGTGCGGCAGGACAATGTGACCAGCCCTCTGACAGCGCAAATCATTACAGAAAGGCAACAATAGTCTGGATTAGCGCTGACATGTTACATGTAAACATGCCCCCATTGTCCCCGAGCCTTGGCAGCTGAACAGGCCCCTGAGCCCCTGCTTGTGTTGTAGCTACAACTTTAATCCAGGATGCTCCCTCCCCATGCCAAAATCAGATTACCAGAGTCAATTAAACTTGATCCATAATCTCAGCGCACAGGCACAGTGGGTGCAAGGTTATCAGTCCCGCATAACAAAATGGGACAAATACGCCGTGTCTTTTTTTAGCCCCAAGATCGGTTATGACGACGAACTGCACAACCTGTAGAGCCCACATGCAAATAATTGCCAGACTCTTGCAAGTTCAATGCATTTCATTTTCTAAATGATGCTGAATCTGTAAGCCAATCTGTGACATATGTCCTAGCGAATGTGGTCCTTTCCCTGTAATCACGTTGGTGCACGCAAGAATGCACAAACATTGTGGGAGAGAGGGAAGAGAAAGGGAGTGAGGAAATTAAAATCCTCTAGTGAACAGCCTGCAGGCTCCCGGCTTGCAGCTCCCATCCAGCGCTGTATTTTATCATCCTTCAGTGGCCGCGAGAACGCTGTAACAGTACCGTGGTGAGTGTGCAGATCAAACCTATTCGGGGTTGCCCATACACCACTGGATAACAGAGGAAGACAGGACAGCGGCGGGATAGAATAACCTCCGGACTTGACACCAGTCAGAAAACCAGTCATGCACCATTAATGCAGGACATCAATGTTTCAGCGGTACCTTGTGACTGTCACTCAGCTCGCAGCTTTGAGATACATTCATGCTGGCAATCAGCACCTCGCCCCGGCAAATGTTCAGCAGCAGAGGCAAACAAGGCCCACCGTGGAAAGAGAAATCAAATTACGTGGCATTAACTACACATCCATCAAATCAACAAACATTATGAGCTGATGAGGAACCTCTCTCTGCATAAAAGATGAAGCCCCTCTAGATGAGCAGCGTCATATAAGGCTCAGACGCATCAATCGTGCTGTATCTATCTTCTCAAACATCAAGGCGGCATTGTTTCATTTGCATTCACGTCTCTAGAGCCTCAGATTAGAAGTGTTGTATTTAGATTGAAATTCTTCTACAAACGCTATTGTAATCGCTGTTCTGTGGAGCTATTTAAAACGTGACTATGCGAGCCTTGCGCTCTGCCCAGCCTTGCTAACAGAGTATAAGCTCATAATTCACTGTAGGCAACCCCCCCCCCCCACACACACACAACTGGAACAGAGACGTGAATACTAAAGTCTGCTACGAACAGAGCGAATCAATAGGAACAAATGTGAAAACAGGGAGAAGATTGCTTTTTAATATAGAGTGGAGATGCTGGAATGACTCTAATCTCTTTCTTTCTTTAGCTTTTATTTATCCAGGGAAGATTTGCTGAGCACGATGCCTCCTTTCACTCTCTTACAGTTAAACACATCGGCTACTGGGAGCTACCCGATCTGAACACAGGCCGACTGGCGTTTACAGAGTAGCTCCACTTTCCTCAAAGGCTCCCTGGCACACTGACATGTTCGATGTAGGGCTGGGCAATAAATCATACCGTCATGAAGGATATAATGTTCAGCTTTGGTTGAATCTCAACTTCATGATCATTTTGGAGGCTGTAGTTTCAATAGTTTTGCGCTATCAAATCTTTGGAAATACACTTTTGAAGTTTAAATGGCATCTAGAGTCGCAGGTTGATTTCACCTCAGACGTCAGTCTGCACAAATATTGTATCATCATTTCTTTGCATAATAACTACTACACGACGATGAGCATACAGCAGTTCCGGTGGTTCTGTGAGGCCGCACAGCAGTGCTTTGAGCTAACTTTTGCATGCTTGCCACAGTGACAATGCTAACATGCCAAGATGGTATCAGGTGTAACGGTTACCATGATCAGCATCTTCTTAGCATGTTAACATTTGCTAATAAGCATTAAACACAGCTGAGGCTCATGGGTATCTAATTAGTTTTGCAGGTACTTGGTCATTAAACACAGCAATGAACCAATTGAAATTTTGACCTGATGATGGCGCTAGATGAATAGTTAAGGCATCAACTAAGTTGTCCTATGGGGGCATGAATATACCACATTTGCCAACCTGCTGGTGGCACTACAGGAAAAATCAGAGGATCACCAAAATCTGTAGGATTTATCCGCAGGGTGACATGAATGTTTGTAAATAGCTTGATAGTGATCCATCCAATAGTAGTTGAGATAGATCAGTCTTGACCAAAAGTGGTAGATGGACTGACAGATGTTTGGCTAAAAACAATAGTCTACAATTAGTACATAGCAGTGTATTGCAATTATAGAGTGGTGTTTCAGGTGTACATGAATGTTTTGCATATTGCTCTTTGTGAATAGAAATGAGCAAAAGGTGATAAAAGATTCCATGAGACACTTGTTAGCCTCTGAGTTTAGTAGATCCCAGTATTTTGCTAACGTGGAACCGAATCCAACACGGCACCAGCCATTGGAACCCAAACCTAGTTTGACGTAGAGATTAGATTCAACCCACAACCCTGCTCGTTGCGAGGAAACCTTCCGTCTCCCGAGTCTGAGATCGTGAATCAATAAAAATTAAATCCGAGAGAAGATTGCTTTAAAATGTAGAGCGAAGAGGCTGCGACGAGTCTTCTTTGTCTAAAAGTGAATATATGAGCTTTGCTGAAACATCATGGCTGTCATCGTCTTTGTACATGTGTGTGCACGGAGAGAGAGAGAGAGAGAGAGAGAGAGAGATGGATAGTAGGTGTTGTCTGAGAGGGGTGACTCATCTTTTCCAATCACTACACACTACAGAATGCTCAATGAATGGGGCTCTATGCAGGCTCACATAGTCAGCGGCACAGACACGGACGCGCACGCACACCCACATGCCAGTAACACCTCTGCCCTCTTACGCACACGGTTCACGCTCTGCATGCTTTTCGCCACGCAGAGTGACCCTTGCAGGTCGATAGAGGTTGTAACAAAACATGCCAGTCCCCCCTGTAACAATGGATGAGAAGAGGGGCAGCACTCCACAGGTTCTGCTCTGCTAACGCCTAAAGATGGCGTGGCGGAGAGGGTGCACTGTAAAGCCAGCCTCTGCAAGCAACACAATGCAAACCGCCTCCCTAACAGAATGCATCGCTCTCTGGCAGTGGAGGTCTCAGTGGGTAAACAAGCTTACATTTGCCTGTGTGGTGCTTAATGGTGCCGAGCTCGCTCTCTTTCTCTCTCTCTCTCTCTCACACACACACACACATCTGTTGCCGTCCACCATTTTCATGTGCTCTTTCTCTGTCTCCAGCACAAACCCTTAACAGCCCCTTATAGTGCTGGCTGAATGTGCAGCGCTGGACATCTGATGGCTCCATTTGTATCGTCATAGAAACCACACTGCTACCAAAGATGTTTAAAATAATGTGCATGTTTGCAGGTAAGCGCTATTGCCACCACCTCACTGAAAAGCAAAATGAAACGCCTTAAAAAGAGAAAAAAGAATGGCCTTGTCATGTTGTTTAAAACGCTGTCAGGAAGTGGAACCAGTGCTGGACTGTTGCTGCCATGTTCTCTGACTGTGGCAGCATGTAGCCCCCTGAGAAAGAGCTGCCAGGAAAGAAGGGGTGGGGGTGTTGAGGGGAGCTTTTGAATGAATGCAGTGAACCGTGCAAAGAATAAATGCATGAAGAGTATGTTATGTGGTGCATCTAACAGAAAACATCTTGTAGCAGGGACAACAATGAAAAGCAGTGATAAAGGCGATAAGAGGATGAAGAGCGATTACATAGACAAAGAACCGTGGAGACAGATGGCGAGAGAAGAGCATATAGGTAAATCAAAAGCCGTTCAGTCCGGGAAGCTACTGTATATCTGACTCAGGTGTCTCCCTCGGCCTCTTCCCCAACCCCCCCGTCACCCAACCGCAATGCAATTTTCTTCCATTTTTGATTACAGATTGCTCGTCGTGATCTCAGCCCAGTTCCATTTCACCATCTGACAGTTGCGCTATATGTGCCATTTAGACCTAAGTGGACGCTCCATGTCCTCCGCGGGCAATTTACATGCTTGCATCTCATTAGGGCCGTTGGTAAGGCAAAAGCAAAGTGTGAGGACAGTGAAAGAGGAGGGTATCTCAGCACCCAGATTAGATTTCACCTTTGATACCGGAGCGCATCGCTCACCTGCATTCAATGGGATTTCGGCAGGGGTTGGATTTTTAAGCGAGCTTTGAATTTCAACCACAGTGATACAAAGGCCCGTCTGTGGCTGTGTAATTCACTCCAACAGGAACGTTTTCAGACACATCTTATACCCACTCTGACATACTCTCCAACACACATGGCAACAGCACACGTGAGCATACCAAGATGGATACACGGAGAAAACACTACAGCCGGGGATACAGTGCCACGCAACACTGAAGATAAACCCAATGAGGAATGCTTTCCTTTTAAAATGATCTCTACTGAGATCGATAAAGCTAACCGGAGTGGCTGGGGCTCCCCCATCTTTCAAACTACCTTGCTGCTACTCCAAACTGCCCACTGACCTCACCCAGCTGCCACCTTGGCATTGCAACAAGAACTGGATCCGTCACGGACTTATTTCACTGGACCCTTTCTTTAGACTTACTTAACTGGACTTCTTATGTCAGATTAGAGATTATGTGATCCCACTGTTCAAGAATAATCCAATTGTCGCATATTGTGTTTCTCCTGTGTTACCACTTTTCCACCTACAGCAGCTGTTGCGCACCCAGCTGTCCAAGGAGGAATAGACTCTCCTGAGGTGTCTTCTTTATGTTCCTCTTGTTGCTGCCTTGGGCCTGTAAAACTCTGTGAGACACTATATGTGATATTGGGCTATACAAAGAAATTTGACTTTTGATACCTTATCTTACACGTTACTGCCGTTTTTCCACTTTTAATCCCTTTACCTTGTCCCATCCACCAACCCTTGTCATGGGCCAATTCTCAGTCCAGAATGATAGCTACAGCCCTGGTGTGTTTTTAATAGTTTGTAGTTTATGGAGCGCTATGGCACAGAGGAATAAGATATATCAGGTGTGTCCTATCAGAGTACACAAATGCATGTTTGAACTGCTCTGTCTGTGGAATTCTCTGTCCCAGATATCATCAGGTGGTCTTGTAGTCCGTGATTCAAAAGAAAAAAAAAAAAGAAAATTGTGATTGGGTGGGTCTAATCTAACAAATTCTTGGCAGCCTCAATCGAGCCACCAGGAGAATACTTTCCGGCATTAAACAGTGAAATGCATATATTAATATCACATCCTAAAAAAATCTAAACTATGAGACCTCCGACTAAAAATCTGAAGGGTTCTTAATAAACCTTGCCGAAAGATGCACCCTTATTGCTCCCCCTTCAAATTACAGAGGTATCAGTTTCTGCTGTCCTTATCTCCCTCCTAGGAGTGCACAGGGGGCCACATTGCGTCAATAACTGCTCCCTAATTAAAAGCCTAGCAACCAGCAGCAGCAGCTCCACACCCTTAATGTAGATTAAATAACGACGCAACCGGGCATGTCTGTACTCTCCTTGTATGCAGAGGAGAGGAATGCTGAGGGGAACGACACGGCCATGAGTTTAAACGTCAAAGGTCACGGTGGTCATTATTGGTTGTGGCGGAGAAGGCCATGTATGCATAATAAACCACTCGCGGGAGTTGAATATTTTTCCAAGTCTACTATGAGAATTAATGTCGCCTTTAGCCCTTGGCCTTTTCTGTTTCTGTCTTGATGTACTTTTGCTAATCAGGGCCTGGCAGCAGCAGCAGCAGCAGCAGCAGCGGCGGCGGTGAAATGGAGGGGCAGATGAGGGCATTCTGAGAGTTGCCGTCTTGGCTGACAACAGAGGTGGACATGCACACAACCAGCCAGCCAAACATCCAGCAGGCCATAGGGGCTGGGTCACGTTCTGCACTGCCTAATAGAGAGAGAGAGAGAAAAAAAAATGCTCTTAATGTGTTTGTCTAGACTGCCCAGCATTGTGCAAATGGGGTGCTGTCCGGGTTCAGTTAAATGCAGCGGACAAATACAGTGACCCCATTGAAAGCCAGTGACAGAAACTCAAACAGAGGCAGAGAGAAAGGAAAGAGAAAGACACACGGAGAGAGAGAGAGAGAGAGAGAGAGGCTGTTTACACGGCATGCATGCCCTCATTTCTGCCAAACCGTCTCCGGGGTTCGGAGAGGGTCGCGCTGTCGACTAGGGAACAGCTGGTGGTAGAGGGGGGAGGGCTGCGGTGGTGGGACACATTTGAACGTGGACCATTTCAGATCAGATGCCATATTGTGATTTGAGCACTTCTGGTTTCTGAGTACGGTTTGAGACTGTGTGTACCGACAGTGTTCTAGGACATGAATCATGTATGTCAGATGGCCTCGGTTGCATGCAAAAGGACAAGTGGGACCTGTTTCATTTTAATCATTTGTGACTAATCATAGACTGTGCAGCAGATTTATGAGTCCAGTCCACACAGTATCGCCATAAAAAGAAAACCTAATTTATACTTCATTCATGCGTTTGTATCTGACTAATTGTTTAAGAAAATGCGTGCCAAAATCATCAACTTGGAAATAAAATCAAAACGCGGCTACATCATTATCTTTCATGAAGACGGCTTGTCAGCAAGGACAGTTTTACATTTCAAGCAAGCGGTTTGCCTCACTATAAAAAAATCTAGCACAGTTTTGGCTGCCAGCTAATCAGCGACTGTCTATAAACAACATCAAAACCGCGAGAGCACCAAATAGCCTGTCACCTTTCTTCATAAACGCACACATACGCAGACAAATTAAGTGCAACAATCCCTTCTGCTGCAAGCAGCACTATTATAATCTGTCATACACTTAGCCGAGGAGCATACACAATTTGAATAACAATAGGTTAAAGCAATGCATTTTGTATCCAGGCTAAAAGAGGGTTACACACTGCATTCAAAACAGAGCGTCCAATGCAAGAGCGTCAGGGAAAGAGGCCAATAGTAAGTATTGGCTTACTCCAGCACTGCCAGGGCAAAACGGTTGATGTCTGAGATAAACGGTGGTCTGCGAGCTCTGCACTCATTAGTCAGGGAGAAAACAATCTGCATCACATGTCAGGTTTTCCGGCCAGCAGCAATCTGTTGTATGAGCCAGACCCTTCCCCTTTCACACCAAAGCAGGTCTGCAGTCAGCAAACACTGAGAGTTTAAATCACAACAGTAGCAAGAGAAGGAGGTCTGCAGTGGTGATGTGGTTTCAGCAAGCACACACACACACAAAGCAATCCCCATGTGCTACAGTAATCATGCCTGACATCAAATCTAAGTAAATGCTTACAAATGGGACATGAGTGCATTTATTAAATACTAACCTACTGCAAGCCAAACCTCAAGTCATGTGCAGCAAGTTCACACAGCACCGCACAAACCTTCTCCTCGGTGTAGCTGGTGGAGTCAGCGGCTGGTGAGGAGGCTGCATGGCTGCCTACTCGCGGATGGAGGTGGATTAGTGCTCATCTGTCAGCTGCCACGCTTGGAACGAGTGCAAGTGAGGTAAAGGGTGAAAGGTAGCCGGTGCTAAGTGGGCCCGCATATAATTAGCATTTACTCGAAGAATTAGCTTAAGCTGCATGATTATGACAAAGCTCACCACACACACACAAACACACATTACACATTACTGATTAGTCATATTCTGCAAAACTGTGTGGATACTCTCCGCTTTATTGGTGGTTTACTCTACATCCACAGAAAATGGAGAAGTCCGGAGAAGAGGCCTCTCTTATGGTTTTAACAACATTTTTAACCAAAACAGTGGCATCCACAGACAGTTAGCTTAGCTTAGCATAAAGACCTACCAGCACCGCTAAAGCTCACTGATTAACACATTACATATTGCTTGGTCTCTGTACTAAAAACAAAGTGTAAAAACGACAGGTTGTGGTTTTATGGGAGGCATCGCGCTGGACTATTTCTTGGCGGGGAGCAGTGACTCTCTGGAGTCTCGGCATCACGGCGAGGTTGCCAATTTATAACCCTAACCCCTTTGTGTCAAAAGGGCTCTCCAGAGGCTAAGACGTGCGTGTTGTATGGTGCCCTGTTCCTCCAACACAAACCTCCTTTTTTAATCCACTATCAGCTTTCACACAACCACAAGGCATCACCCCCCCCCAAACCCCTCTCTCTGTGTTGATATCACAGTCGGTCATCACCCCTTCCCACTTCCCCTCCCACTACAATGCATATCAACAGAAAATGCCAAAGCAGTGCATATCTAAACAGGTCATCGTCATTATCCCTGTAAATCCCATCATCTCCTTAAACACACACACCAAAGCTCTTTTAGTATGAAAAAGAGATCGAAAAGTCCAGGGCATGAGGATGAAGTTAACCCCGCCGAAGCCAGAGGCTGCTTGTGGGCAAACTGGCGAAAACTGGCTTGTCGTCTCGTTACGTCTTTCCTTGAGCACGGATGTGGACAAAAGACTAATGAGGACACACACCTTTGAGGTTGCTATTTGCTGCAAAGTACACAGAGAAGATGAGGCACAAACAAGAAAACAATATTCCCGAGCCGCAGAAGTTGCCAGGAGGTTATTTTTGATTGGCAACACGTATCCTGCACAACTTACAGTATGTGTGTATTAGCCATAATTGTCATAATATTATAGTATATAGTATATTATAATATAGCCATAATATTGCTAATAGCAAGACAGCACCAGATCCCCTTAAAGGATGCTTTTTAGCAACGTAATCACAATCAACTGGCATCTTCACTATCAGGCTGAAGCACAGAAGGCTTCTTTGTTTTATCTCCTCTACCCTCCTTCCGTCCATTCATCCTTCCGATTCAACCATCTGAGTGACAATAATCATGATTCAGTAGGCAGTAAGCATTACGCAGCAAAAAAAACAAAGTATAGGTGATGTATTGTTTGTCAAGTACGTGCTGATTCTTTCTGTGTTCTCGCAGTCATCACGATAAGCAGTTTGGAGAAAGGATGGATGGCTTCTCACAGTCGTTCCACTGTATTTTGTTCCTCTGGGTGGGAGACAAGAGCTTGTGGTCAGTTCCAGCAGTCAGCAGTAATGTCACAGTGGCATCGAGCCTGCAGACGGCTCGGCCAATGAGAACTAATGTACCAAGATGGGATCCTGTCTTGCTTGGTTTGGTTCAAGATGGAGGTGCAGCAGCGAAGACAAGTGACTTGTGGCCCGTTTGGTGATCTTTTATTGAAACAGCAGATACTCCTGCCTCAGAATGAGAAGTGAGCTCAACGGGCCTCATGCAAGAACATGTTCAGATTATGAAACTGACTCTCTTTAGTCTGTGGGATTTGTTCCAGGTAAAATTCACCAAACTCTCCCAAATGGAAGAACTCCTGTTCATGAGGAGATGTGCGATATGGGATCATTAGCAAACCCCCAAAAGGCTGTATAAGGCTGCCTGTTCTGCTTCATTGTTGGGTCCAGATTGATTCGCAACAATGTCATACAACAGCAAAGAGAATTTCATACCACGGAGACATCACCACGGAGCTATCGGACATCAAAAAACAAAAACATAACAAATTTAGCAAAGTCAGTAGTCGTATTAGGGCACCTGAAAAATGAGAAAATACTGCTACAGCTGTCAATGCCGTACCGTGACAGATATAAAGAAGCAATGGTTTCGCATGACATTAGATGCTAAGACACATCCTGCTAAAGCGCATCTGTGTTTTCATCGGAAACTTATTCGACAACTATTTTGATATCGTTTCAGTCATTTATCAGCAAAAAATGCAATTCCCTCTCTGGTTCCATCTCCTACCACGTGAGCATTTGCTGCTTAACGCTGCTTCATGTGATTAGAAATGGAACATCTGTGGGTTTTGGACTGTTGGTCGGACTTCATCTTGGGCTTTCACGAATTTTGATGGCCATTTGCTCTCAATTATTTTTGATTCCATAGACAAAACAACGAACTGATTAATTGTGAAAATAACTGGCAGATTAGTCCATAATTAAAAGAATCGTATGTTGCGACCAACAGTCCATGACTACAATGGGAGGCAGTGATTGTCAACGTCCGCTGCAGGTGAGGATACACTGTCAGGTATGATGGAGACCTAGGAACAGCTGTTTCGTCTACAATAGATTGTAGATGTTGTCATACCGAAATGCTCACTGATTTCACAGGTGATTTCAGTAACATATTTAAACTCAAAGCTGATTCGGATTAAGGCATCACAATTCTTAAGCCAAATTCAGTAGCTTCCACTGTGGAGAAACCATCATCAACAGAGCCTCCACTATCTCACTTTCACAGGCAGATGCCTTCTTGCACAATTACACGAACACTGTATGAGACTCCTCCATGTTCAACCAACACACCACCTGTTCTGCTGTAACTGTGATGCATGCCCATCGCTAGAGGAGCCTCCTTTGCTACGATTGGACACTTACAAAAGCCGGCCACCCCCTCCGTTTGTCTCTCATCCTAAAGGTGTGCTCCTGCGTTGTAAACAGTGTGGAGTGAATAAATAAATTAAAGGAGCTACTTCTGAGACAGTAAGAACATATATACACAGTGTGGCAGCAGGGAAGAGGTGTGTCTTTTGGAGGGGGTTAAAAGGGGATTTCGGGGGGGGAGGCTTGTCACTGTGATGAAGACACATGATGAGGCTGCATTGCTGTAAACGAGTGAGTCAGCCCTCCCTTCAGACAAGCACAGGCCTGGGGGAGGCGTAGGGGGAGTGAGGGGGAGAAGGCGGGACAGACGGGGGGGGGGGGGGGGGCTGGATGGGAGCTGTCCCCAGTGCGGAAATCTTAAGCTCCAAGTTCAGCTCAGTGCA
>JAVQJF010085535.1:0-51205 GCA_036023855.1 Gadopsis marmoratus
ACTTCTTTCCTTCAACTCTTTTTCTTTCTCCTACCTCTCCACAACCTCTGTTAGACTCAGGATACTGTGTATAAGAAAGAAGTGACAGCGATCGATTGTACCCAATTAAAGAAAAATACTTTTTGAGTGAGAAACCATATCTGAGGTCCTTGGGTACCTTTATTGCTCCAGACAAGAATTTCAACATTGTTGAGGAAATGATTGACTTCTTTTTAGTTATTTTTTCTTTCCCAAAATAGACAGACGGGCTTTCACTCTTTAGAGTAGAAATCTGCAAAAATCATTAAATCCTTGATGGCCTCCACAGTGAGAGAAATCCTTTTTTTTTTTTTTTTATTTGTGCGTTTGTTTTCTGGTAGCTCAGCATACAGTATAACGTTTACCTTCACCTTGCCATCCCAGGTACTAACCTGTGGCCTGTATATAGGCCAAGAGACACCCCTCTTTAGTGCGGTTCTCATTTAAATTCTGTTATCAGTGGAAAGGTCATGGGGATGTGCGCTGATTGCAGTGTGCCAACGGTCAGAGCACAACCACAGGTTCAATATACAGTATTTCAGATTGTAGCAAAAGGGAGGCGCACTTCAAACTGATGCCGAGAAACGGTGCAAGCCTTCGCCAGAGTTTTCCCAATGCACTGGCAGACTAATGAAGAAGAATTGTCTGATTTTGTCGGACCTTACCCCTTAACAAAACGATCCATAATGTTGTCAGACACTTGCATGACAGTCTGAGCCTGTCGGTGGCAACAACAAGCACTTTTAGTGAACGTACTTTTCACGTTGACCCAAAAGGGACCAAACTTTATCGATACTGAAAATCTGTTACGTCAGCAGTGACAGTATAGTCTGGGTGGTCCTGGAGGAGGCGGGGCTATCGTTATGGTAACAGTGCTTGGTGATAACTTCTAAGCATCACATTTGACTAGAGGGTGGATGTCGGAGACGATGTAGTAAAGTAGTAAAGTGTTTGGTGTGTGAGAGAGACAAGAGAGGCCCTGTAACGTCACACATTTACATAACACTACTGTCAAGGGTGTGCACTTTAATGATGTGTGTGCGCCGGACCCACAGGGAGACACACACACACACACACACACACAGTAAACGGCTAACAAATGAGTTGAGTGTGATGTAAATGGTTAGTCTTTTCACGGTCTTTCTTTCTTTTTTTTTTTTTTTTATATATCTCTGCTGTTTGTTCCTGTTGAACAGTGAATGGCAGCTCACGCTGTTCAACCTTTTCACCCTAAACTTAAACCTCCCACATGTCGGGAGCGGGACAGGCTGCTTTCTGATGCGCGGGAGTGTGTGTGTCTAAATTTGAATGGTCTTTTCTGCCTATTTAAATTCTGTGTTTGCTTACCTAGCATGTTGTGACACATCAGCAAAGGACACTTCCTGGTGACACTGACTTGAATGGAGAAGGGCTGTTTGCTCCACTCAGCCTCTATTTTACCAAACGGACACAGAAAGGACACAACCCCTGTTTCAACAATAAACCTATATCTCACCGGCTATAGACGTACAATCTCCCAGTGCAGAGCTGCATCGGAGGCAGTTTACGTCCTCGTGTAGATCCACCAGACTTCTTGTCAAACAACTTATCGCTTCATCGAATGGCCGACACTTTTTGCTCCTTCTTCCTGGGGATACTGTATGAACCAAAGCTTAGGCTACATCCCCGCTACTACTGTTCTGTTTTAAGATGCACAACTTTTGCTGAGTTTACGCCCAGCGTCCACACTACTCCAGCATTTTATGACTCTCCTAAAACGGAGACCTTTCAAAATGCCGCTGACCCCGTTTAGGTTGTGAAACTCCAGGCTTGTGTCTTAGTGAGGACGGGCGAAAATAGAGACGTTTTAAAACCATGCCGCAGACACCCACGTTCGCATCCTGATTCGCTCCCTTATCGGCCATCTCCTTCCCTGATTCGTCACGCCCCTATCACATGGGCCTTTCCCAGAAGAACACAAATGACATCGGCCGTGACTAGCAGCGGTTAATTCAACATGGATAACAACATGAAATCTCCGGTCTTACTTTTCTCCATTTGCTGTTCTTCGCTCGTAGGATTTTCTGCGACTAAACAAGCGACCCAACTGCAGAGCCGACAATCTGCTTCCTGTTTACATTGGCATATAAATTATATGCAGATCAGGAGAGAGACGGACACAGATTTTGAATAGCTAGCCATTGCACGTGGATGTCATCATGCCCACTTGTGCTCACAGGTAATGATGCCTCTTCCCTTTATCTTTGTTTGTGCAGTGTCGTGTCTGTGCGTCGTGAAAGTACGGCAGAGGCAGGCAAAGTAGCCTTGTTCTAACATTACAAAAAGACTCTGTACGCCCACCACAAAGGGACTGCAGGGAGGTGTGTGTCTGCGGGTGCATGGGTGGCAGAAGAAAGAGACTTGGACATTTGAGTCATACTGAAAAGCGAGCGCCTGTCATTACCGCGTCCTCGGAGACGCCACTCCATGTCTCTCCGTCACTCGTCCCTTTCACCGTTTCTCTCTCTATGAGGCCCACTTTGTCGCAAGGCCAAAGACACGGTCGGCGAAAAAACAAATACTTCACTGTCACTGTGATGCGACGGTTCGTTCCCTCTTCCACGAGTGACGCAAGCTAAATGTAGGTCACCAGGATGAATGCAACAGTAAAGTGGGAAAAACTGTGTTTCGGAAGGTGGCCCTAGATGCGTCCTCCTGTTTATCTGCCTCACTCTGCTTCGCCGTCTCTCTGTCTCTCACACACGGCCAACACAGAAGTCTGAACACTGGGCATGACCTCCAGTTGTTAGCTATTACAGAGCCTACAAGGTGTCCACTTGCTGGATTGATTAAACTGGACCAGGACTGCCCTCGGCTCTGGTTTTCAGACCGCGGTGCAAAAGCAAGAACAGCTTGGGGGATTTAAATTACTGCAAGTAAGCTGCAAACAGTAAAACAGTTCAGAAAAACACAATCGGCAGGTCTCCCAGGAAATTGTGTGGGATCGGTGATAAATGGAGGGCTCAGCTTCTGATAGTTTTCTAGAACTAGACGCTGAAAACTTGTCTCCTCGAGAAATACTGCAAGTTCCAGCGACTCAAATCTTCCTCTCCTTGCTCTAATACAATGCGTGAGCACTGAACAAATCGTCTGCCCTTGGACTATGTTTCTTTCATTTCATCTTCCAGCACTTTTACATCATGTTGTTGATGTTGTTGTTGACATTTCAGGGTGATATTTGGTTCCATTTTCCATCTGTTGCCATGCATTTCTTGCTAAAAGGTTTAAGGTTTAGCTCATTAAACCATAACCAAACATTATGCTGACTTTAAACAAAGATTTACTTGCCTATAGGAACCAAAGTGTTTGGGTGCCTTATACTATTTACTATTACAGTTTGAGATAATGAGCTCTGTAAGCCTATGTCAGTTGTGTGGAATGGAGAGCCACACTGCCAGATGAAGTTTAAAAACATAGATTGAACACTTTTTAGTATGAGATTCTTGCCCATTAACGTATTCTGTAGCTCACAACACCTGTCAACCAGTCCTGTCCCACATGATCTGAATTGGCAAGACCGTGCGCCTGGAAAATGTCTGAACAAGAAGTACTGTGAACGTGCTTTGATCCTCACTTAGATTGGTCTGACCTCTGGTCATGTCTCTAATCAACCTCCAACACTTTACCTCAATCGATTGCTGGAGGGGCTTCTTTCAAAAGGCCGTATTTCCACACAAGCCAGGGATCCTAGAGGCCACCAGTAGCTCTCTAATAGCACCAGTGCCTGCTGGCTTTACAAATCATCCAGACTGTTGGCCAGCGACTGTCACAACCGGCAAACAAAAGCACAAAAGAGCCTTTGAGATTTGGTTTAATGGCACACTAAAAATAGGTGGTTTGCCTGAAAATCTGCGAGTGCGGGAGCAGGTGTTTACCCTCCCAGTGCGTTTCGTCCTGCTTTCCGGTTCCTTAGCATGGCCTCCCTGTGCCCAGGACACACCCAGCAACACTGCTCTCTCTCCTCTCTTTATCTGTCTGTCGATCCCCCGAGGCTGTTTAGAGGGGATCTGTGACAGATTCTGCGGTGTAGCACTAGTAGCTCTAGTAGTAATGACAGGCAGATGGGGTTATTCATCACCAGCCAAGTCTCTCTCTCTCTCTCTCTCTCTCTCCATTTTTTTTCCGTCTTCCTCCGTCTTTCATGACCTTCTGTTGTCACAGGCGTATTATAGCTCTGACCACTGCATTTTACTATTTGTTGCTCATAATGTTAATGACCAATGAATTAAAGATTTCTTCTGCTGCTGCTCTCATTATAAGTCATTCTGGACAAGACTTTCACTTGGATGTAAAACTGTGAATTAATCAGTCCATATGGGAAGACATTAAAATCAATTACAGCCTCATTTGGGAGCTCACGTTTTGCATGTGTGCACATGCAAATCACAGCTCGCACCCTCTCTCTCTCTCTCTCTCTCTCTCTCTCTCTCTCTCTCTCTCCTTTTTGTTTTTTTGTCTGTGAAGCACCTTTTAACCTTGTTAAGATATAAAGTTTATTATTCTCTCTTTCTCAGACACACACACATATGCGTGCATTCACAAAAGCAGCCACAAGTAGGTCAAATCTCATTCCCACACCCATTCAGAGATCCATTTACCTGGCCTTGAAAACTACAGCAATGCACACTCGCTCTTTCTCGCACACACACATATAAAAACACACACACACACACACACACATACATGCTGCAGGGCTGCCACAGTTCCAGTATTTTTCTGAAGTGGCTTTTCAATTCCATGGCCGACGCTTGAGGGAGTGTGTGTTTTTGTGTATGTGTGTGATTGTGTGACACTGTGATGGTGGGGGGGTGGGTGCTTGACAAAGATTGTGACATAAACCATTTATAGTGCTGCTCTAGTGTTTGAGTGCAGACCTGTGTGTGTGTGTGTGTGTGATTGCTGTTGACATTAAACACTCTGTCCGGGGCACATGCAATGATGAGAAAATAAAAAAGATGGGAGGAAAGGATAGAAGGGGAAATTGTGATTTGAAAGCATGTGTCCGACGTGCATTCTTTGCATTAATGCTGAAGTCGGTGTATGAAATAAAAACAAAATCACTTTCAGTTTCAAATCACATATCTTTGGCTCAGCTGACACTCAAACTATTTAAACCGCACTCGCTAATTTACACAAAGGTTGCCCCACACCTGCTGCTGTGTCACCACATGGGCACGGCTTCAGGTTTCCATTGATGTTATGTGCGGTTAACAGGTAGTTAGGCATCCAGGAATGAGAGAAAATGTGGGGGGGAAGCTATGTGTAGAGGCAGCATAACAGGCAGTCAATTAAAAGGGGAAATACTCGACACTTGCAGGGTGTTTGGACCCAGCTTGTGGCCTCATGACAAATCAGAGAAAGCATAGAAGCAGGGTGCAATAAAAGTGAAGGACACAAACAGTGTTTAGCCGATAGAAAAGTGGGCCAGAAGAAGAGACAGAGGCAGTTTGAGATTCACCCCCGGCTGTTGTTTTACCATTCTAGAGGCAGTTAAGAGCCTAATTGATTACGCCGACCCCTATTTTCTAACTGCAGACTCTTCATTGATCCAGTTACTGCGGCCACTGCTCAACACTCTCCAAGTGATTCTCCTAGTCATTACTGCCAAGGAGCGGGGACGCTTCTCTCCGTGGCCTCAAAATACGACTTTAATGCAAAACCTCAGTCAACTCCTTAACGATTCTTAGAACGGGTGAAACAGGCCGAGACCTTGCGGCTGGTCTCCAAGTTTACATATAAAGCCAAGTGGCGATTTAACCAAAGCTAATGTTGCTATTATTTGTTTTCTAGTCCGATGGGGAGCGAGCTCCACCAATTAATTGACTGGGGAAGGGGAGACAAGTTTTCCTGTTTTGAGAGACTTCAAGTAGCCAAAGCAGAGGAAACCACTTGCAGTGACAGATGCAGCAACGATTTTCTCAGGTAGATTTCGTCTGCCACAGCACAATGGAGGATAGCCCTTTTTTCTTACAAACATGCAATACAGCAGCCACACACTCCCACCACCAGCAGCAGCCTTGAAATCAATTTCATGTTAGGTTACAGTGTGTGTGGGTGTGTCCTCTATAGCAGAGGTCACAACCTCTACCTGCTGACTGTGTCTCCTTTCCTAAATTAAAAGACTGCATCGCATTACACACGGCCCACACTCACACACACACACACACACACACACGCACAGCACATCGTATTACCTATATAAGGCAAAGCTATTGCAGCTCACACCAAGAAACTCAATAGGCTTTTAACATTCATTTAGCCGGGGCAGCAGGGCTGACTAAAGCTATACCAACTAGATCTGATAGCACACGCAGGACAAGAGAGCGAGGCAACAGAGATGGATCGAGGCTGACTTTGCATTGCAAACCTCGGATAGCATACAGTGCCGAGAGGGAATGAGAGAGATGTGGGTGGGCAGAGAGACAAAGGCAGAGTACAGGAAAAGGATGGCTGAGGAAGGAGAAATGGCTAAATATACAACAGGTAGATAAAAAAAAAAGAGACGTGAAGAGGATATTTGTGTTGGGGGGTGTAGATCAATTGAACACACACCCACATCCAATAAAAGCAACAGGAAATGGTCAGATGAGGTGGATTTGTTTCCAGGTTTACTGTATTGTAACAGAGTAAGCAGTTTTTAGGCCTCAGTGGCTGCAGTGTGGGCAGGCTGGCTGAATCTCAGTACACCCTCGCCTACAACCGGTCTAAATGACATATGCTGCAATTGATTTGGTAGTTATTTTCAGCATTGTGGTTTTTGTTTTTTTGGCTTTATTCCATTCAATAACCTTGACTCCAACAGGCTGCTATGCGCCTTTGAGGAACTGCCGAGTCACGTTAGCTCCAACAGCTAACATCTGAGCAGCTTCTTGTGGCACGGTCGTCATTTTATGAAAAGCTCTGGAGTCGCAATGAAAATACTGGCGTTTGCTTGCAGCGCTATATACGAACACCAGTCTGAGAACATGCCAAATTCAGTTTCATCCGGAGTTTTAGTGGCTGCCTCGGGTAAGGAGAAAGGGAGGGGAGGCAGCAGGGAACGGATGATGATGATGATGATTGGGGGGGGGGGGTACATGTAAAGGCTGAGAGGGCAGTGAGGGTAATCGCTCGAGATGGATGAACATCCCAGCCGTGCTGCAGGGAGGGGCTGAATGTTAAAACAAACTTTCTTGTACTTAATGGCCCTTTCTTATTTCTACTCCAGCTCTAGATTAGGACCGAACACAACTCAGAAATAGCTGTGTGTGTGTGTCTGGATATGTCTGTATTTGTGTGTGCGTAGCTTTGGATATCAGTTCCAATCTATATCAGCTTGTCTTCAAGTAGAAACTAGAGAATTAGACGAGAGCAGATTAAAGAGGGGGTGGCAGAGGGTGTTATAAACTTGGAATACTAAAAACGGATTTGCATATATTCCGTGTGTGTGTGTGTGTGTGTCAAAGCATAACACAAGCTGATATGTAAAATGTGTAGACGGCTGTGCTATACGTACAGCATGATTGCCAAATAGCTAAGCAAGATAGAGGAAGTAGTTTTGTTGCCTAAACCTAAGTGCGTCTGTATGAGATGCCGAGGGACGTGACACGAGCGACCAGCCGTGTGAATAGACAATACCGGCCTTCTGAAACCTACCAGCAGGTGTAGCAGGCCCCGTCCAACCCGCAGCCATGAGGCTGATAACCACCGATGACGCCCATTCAATTGAGAGGTGACATCATCTGCTAGAGGGCAACTCATGACTTGCTTCCCGTTTCAAATTTCTCATAATCTTATGATCACTGCAAAGCATGGTTACAACCTCATTTTGTTTCCTGCAGGAATGGGATGCATCCAGTCACACACTCACCTCCTATAACCTCTTGGTCTCCTTTCACACTGCATAGGATATTATTACAGAGTGAAAACGGTGGTACAGTCTTTCGCAAGCATCGTGAAAATAGGTGAAATTAAACATCTTAATACCGTTCAAATGCTGTTCTTTTATCCTGGCCTTAAGATGGGGAAAAAGATGGGGAAGGACTATTTTTTTGGCGTCCAAATAACAAAGGGTTCAAAAGGTACAAATTCCTTCTGGCGTTGATAAGAGTTAATACGGCTCACTGTTGCCCAGTTTAGCTTCCCATTACTCGGGCATATGGTGGATATTTTTTGCTGATTTATCATTGCCACGGGCTTTCAGCGGATCCTAAAATAAACGGCTAGGACGCTGTGAGCCTAGAAAATCGCCAGATGTACAGTAACTTTCACGTCAAGCTACTTATTAAGTCTGCGTGTTTTTCATGGTCTCAGCTTAGAAGAGAAATGCACACAGTGTTCTGCAGCGGCTCTCGTCTCTTCCTCTCCCTTCCTCTCCTTTTCTCTCCTCTCCCCAGATGCCTTTTAGAGTTGTCATTGGAGAGTGACCTGTATTATCTATCTCTGACTCGCTCTCTCCAGCTCTGTCTCTTTCTCCGTCTGAATGGAGATTTAGATAAGGGAGTCTGAGCTGCAAGAGAGCAGCCGCTGCATACCAAGAGACACGGGCCAAAAGAAAAGAGAGTGGGTGCCAGAGAGGAGCAGAGAGCCGGGGCCAGATTTACGGAGCCATTTGCACCTTGTTTCAGACTCGCCCTGCTATTTATCAAACAGGGGCACTGGGCTCAAAGTGCAGTTTTGACTGTCATGTGTGAACTTCACCTTTCTCCTTTGATTCGTTTGCATGAAAGGGAGCATCATGCAACGTAAGACAAGTGTGATTGCGCCTCCAGCCGGATTTACTAAGGACAATGCTATCTGCGGCGGACAGTTCCTTGTGCAAATAGAAAACGGAAGACGTGGTGGGGAAAGCATGTTTTGTAAAAGCTGTATCATATATAAATCTCAGTGACAGCAGATCAATGGTGAGTGCACAACAACAAAGTATGCAAGGCTGCCGCACCGTGTGAATTAGTTCAAGAACAGGAAAACAAAAAAACAGCCTCTCTGAAAGACAAGAGAGGAGCAATAATACACAAACGCAATATCTGAAGGGATGGGGAACTTTGCAGCCAGTTTTGGCCTTTGCGATCAAGAGCTGATGCACTAAATGTGATATAAGCTGTGACATAGCGAACATATAAGTCACCTGATCAGCTGTTTCTGTGGAACTGTTGTGCATGAATTTGTCTTCGTCTCCGGATGGCATGGCACATGGCCGATACTGGCTGACATTTTTATCCCGTAAATGGGTTAGATGGCCAAGGCGGCTCGTTTTGCCGCAACCTCTACTTGTACTAGTCTGTTTACTGGTGGATTACAGCTATGTGTAACGCTTAGCCCGTACCGTCAACTTCTGACCAAACAACCCTAGTTGATTCACTCCAAACCTGTCGATGGACACGCGCCTAATTAGTTTTTTGTTTTGCGTAATTTAAAAAGTTTGCTTAGAAGTCGCTTGACAATTGAATGGAAATAGCAAATGGACTTGACTTATACAACGCTTTTTCAACCTTAATGGTTCCCAACATACATACATACATACATACATACATACATACATACATACATACATACATACATACATACAAGGTCCACCATTTAAAATGTCCCCACGGTGATCGATGAGGTGGTGATGGAAATGTCATCTGGTACTAATACATTTGTCATCGCTCATCCAGCCTCTTGAATTCCTCCGTTTGGTTCTCAATCATTTCTCCTCTTTCACCACAAGACCATTTGAATGCGGTGATTCATTGGACTGCCAGCAGTTTTCTCTGAGGAGGCGTGCAGGCATCCAGCACTCTGACTGGACCCCTTAATTAGTGGGCAGGACAATGATAGCCTGTGTTTACATGAACCCGTGTGATGGGGTGGGTAAATAAAGAGCTGGGAGAGCCCGAGCTGTCCAATCAGCGATCAACATGAAGAAAACAAATACCATCATAACCACTATTCAGTATTACATCCTAACACTGCATGTTTTTCTTGGGTACGTTTTTAGTTTTTAAAGTCCTGTCTGTATTTTTGCCTCAACTGTATATTAAAAAATAACGCCTTTTACTGAGTTATATATAATATAAAAGACAAGATGTAGTAGTAAAGTTATAATTTATTGATTATAGGTCACCTGATGTGCTAATGAGAGGTGATTATATATTTAACTGATGTGCATGATAATTATGTCATCATAAATAAACAGGCTGATGGGCTGGGAAAGGTTGAGCGACTCTGTATCTTGATGAAGGAACAAAAAAAAAAAACATTCCTAGGTTAGTATTCCAGATATCACGGTGACATTTTCTTCACAATATGTAATTGATGTTTTAGGAAATTACACCTCCATCTAAACATGATGTGGCGTCGGTAGCGTCTTCGTTCAGATCTGATTGTGGGATTTTATTTTGATGCTCTAAACAGGCCTTAACGAATCAAATCACACTGCCACGCCTGTGCCAAGTTACAGCTGTGAGAGGTCATTATATATTCATGCAGGTGTGTGCGTGTCCGCGTGCACTGCCACGGGAGTAAGAGAGTGTGTCGTACAATAACAAACTATCTATATGAAAATCATTAACAACTCAGGCAAGTCATAACGGAGTGTGCACATACATAAGCAAGGAAGCCATGCAGAACTGAATATGTAAAAAGCATATTTAATTTCTCTCCTCCCTTCTCCTCTCTCTCTCCTCTCCCATCTTCATTCATCATCTATCTCTTTCCTCGCACTCTATCCTTCCTCCCCACCCTGTCAGTTAAATGACTGCTGCTCGTTTCTCTCCGTCTCTCTAAGTCACCATGTCAACTAGAATATATCTCTTCCCTCAGTTGCGTCGTCGCTAACACGCAGCGGCATTGTCAGTTTGCGTGAGCGCGTGACCTTCTGCACATGTCTGCATGTTTGGTTAGTTTGTGTGCACGTAGGTATTCGTGTGTGTGTGCGTGTTGAGTTTGTGTATTTACAGTTGAGATGCTAAGAAAAGTGAGTCTGACAAGTTTTGTGTGATCCGTTACACGAAGACTCAATTTTAAGGTTAGTATGAACATGCATATTGGCATACTGTATGTATCCCCTTCATATCTATACACCCCACTCCAAACTAGGGTACCACATGTGCTCCTTGCCCAGCTCTGCACTGCATCCTCAGAATCTGTGTTCTTTTAATCCTAAAATGAGGAAGTTGAGTTTTTATTTTGCCCTTTTACAGAAATTTGCGCAGTAATAAACAGGGAAAGGAGAAATTACTGATACAATCCAATGCGAAGAAACAATGAATATACAAGATGCAAATGACTACTTTGTGCAGATAAGAACCTCGAGGGACTAATAAAAGCCTCTTATCTTAAAGCAATAAAGAGGTCCGCAGCCATGGCAGCGCTGAGGGTAAAGTCTTAAAAGTTTTATGTTACCTCGCTGATTTTAAAACATGGGCAGCGTTTTGTAAATGAGCAACACTGCCCGCTCCGGGGACAGAAGCGAAGCGGGCTGCAATTTACACTAGCGTCACCAAAAAGACAACGCTGGTGGCTCACACATTTCAGCTAAATTGCTCATCTGTAGCATGCTGCTTTCAAATCACTTGGACTTATGATGTGGCAGTACAATCGCATCGCGCTGGCATCAGCGACACATTATCAACGTTCAGCGTCGCCAAGATACAATGAAAAATAGCTGAAATTGTGTAGCCACGCTGGTAAAGCAGCACATTTTGACAGCTAGGGGTTAGCAGTTTGCCGACTTTGGTGGCAAACTCTGCTAACAGTATACTTGACCTACTTCTGGTAATGTATGGCACATAAGATGAAAGGGTTCATGCGTGTTATGTTACTAATGGTCAGTTCAAATTACTTTTGCAGAACGGACTGTTTTGTCAGATACTTTGTAGAACAAATCAATTAGTGACTCTGAAGAAGGGGGGAGTAATGGGAAAAAAAATCGCCCATCTTGCCTCGGCTGTTAAGATCAAACAATGCTTTAAAAGGCATCCAGCATCAACATGTCTGCGGGTGACCTCACGCCCACACCTGCTGTTCACACATTCTGCAGATTTAGCAAAAGCACTGCGTTGTGCTTTCAAGTGGCTGCAGCGTACTTCAAAAGTGCATTTAAATACCAATTTAATTTCATGTTTCCTAAAATGTGTTTATATTCCATGACAAAA
Organism: Gadopsis marmoratus; assembly: GCA_036023855.1. Lineage (NCBI taxonomy): Eukaryota > Metazoa > Chordata > Actinopteri > Centrarchiformes > Percichthyidae > Gadopsis > Gadopsis marmoratus. Next base: position 12,177 of record JAVQJF010085535.1, read on the forward strand.
TCATTTCAGGGCCCAGATTGACTGATTAGATTGTCGGTTGATTAGTCAGTCAACAATCAGTAGTTGTGATGGGATAACCGGTTCATTTTAGTGACTTAGTTCTTTTTAATCCCATTCAGTAAAAGCCAACCATTTCATTTTTCTGTTTGGGGGGGGGGTCGTCCAATCCTGAGCCTGTGTAGCTGTCATGTGAGAAAACCGAAACTCATACAATATCATTGTTGTGCGATGTGCTTGCACGGCCAAAATCAACGAATCACTCTCGGAGACGAACGATTTGCTCATGAACGACACATCACTCATCAGTAGTGGATTTAATTCATCAGGCAAGTACGTCAACATTCGCACCTTCCACTTTTATCGTAGTCATTGTGAATTGAACATGTGCGAGTTTTGGACGGCCAGCGCGAAACAAGCAATTTGCAGATGGAGAAAAAACTAATCATGCTGACTTTCATCTTTCAGGCTTATCTAACTACATAGAGCTATTTCAGAGCATCTGGTAGAGAAGCAGGCATGTATTTTCAGATGAGAAAGTCGGGAAAAAAAAAAAACCACAGCTGTCTAAGAGCAAGTGTTGTAGGAGTAGCACCATTGTGGGAGCAGGACGTCTGAGCTCAAAGATAAAAAAAAAATAAAAATAGGCCTAAAGTTAGCAGCCAATTCCCTGTAAAATAGCTGCCCGCCACAAGCACCTGCATCTCCTGTGTAGCATTTTATTTTAGACTCAGCAATGAGTCAGAAAGGAGGTGAGAGGAGGAGGAGGAGGGAAATAAGTTTAAAGAAGGTAGCTAAAGAAGAGTCACATAGTTAAATACAACACATGATTATTTTAAGGTCTCGTAAATTGCTGAGCCACTGTTTGGCCCATGCACTTTTTCTCCCCCCCGATGCTTGCCGATGTGATTGTGCGTGTGGAAATCATACAGGGATGTGCATGGACCAGTACATAGTAACCCATCGGCAGCTTGCATACACTCATACGGTGATATGTGCTTATGTGTGTTTGTCTATGTGCCCATGCACCTGTGAATGCATACTGGCACATGGATAATACTGACACAGCTGGCATCCACCAGTCCCTGCCAGCCAATATGTGTGTGCCTGCAGCTACCAGCTGCGCCCACTGTGCTGATCCTCAAAGCCGCTATCACATTCGGCTTGCATCATTTCACCGCAGTCGCACTGAGGGCGTCGCACTCATGAGCACATGCTCACAGTTACAAGCTCGTGCTCACTCTCGTATCCATGCATATAATCACTTTCTCACATAAACACCCATTCAGCGACGCAAGATTTTATGATTACATACAGCATCATGGGTGTAGCTGGGTCATAGCTGCTGGCTGTCAAACATACGATTCCCAAATTTGATTTTTGCATTTTTGCATTACAGCAAGCTGCAGCCTTCGTGTGTTAATAAGATGATGCGTTAAAGACAGGTTGTCTTATTTTAAAAGCGTCATTTTAAATCATGTTTGATCAGATGGCGCATATTCAACTGCTGTGATCAGTTAGTGCTGGAGAGGACAGTCCTGAATGACAAGCGCCTCCCAATAACCATCCATTGTCATCAAGAAGGTCTGCAGCGGCCAAAATGCTTCTTACACTCCAGGTCAGGAATGACTTTAGGGCCCTTGGATGTAGCAGTTTCCCCATGTTAAGGTCATCAGTTATACTGCCCTATAAAGCCAGAAAGCATTAACTGTGTGTGGAGTAAAGAAATAGACCAGGCAAACTATTTGCCTTCAGAGAACTGCATAAAAATGGGCTTTTCCCCAGTTTTAGTGGCAATGCTGAGATTCCAGTTGGCTGCTATCATGGGATAAACCCTAGCATCTTGATTTAGAAACTAGTTTGAAACACCAGATTTTAATCCGTGAGAGTGTAATGTGTTTGGATAGAGCTCGGCTAGAGGACTATAATCAGAATAATTATTCTGGTCTGACTCCAGCTCCAGGCCTTTTAGCTAATGACAGACACAACGCTGACGGCTGGATTTCAAGTTGTCTATTTGCATGTGTACATGACATGTGTGCACAGTTCATGTGTGTGTGTTTGAGCAGGTTTGGAAGCTCTTTTTGCATGCTGGTCCAAAAATAAAATTTAGAAAAAGGTACATTTCTGATTATTTTCTGCCATGATGGGTAGCTAAGCCGGGAGATGATGACTGTTTGTATCCTTAAATGACCTTGTTCCTGGCAGCTGCAGCCGATATCATATCATCTCATGCCTGTTTTTTTTTTTCTATTGTTGAACAGAAGAGAACGAGAACAGAACACGTATCACAATATAACAGAAATATTAAATTTCTTGCATTAGGAAATGAAAGCTGAGCACTAAGTGCTGGTGTTTTTGCTGCTGGGTGCTCATTGTACAGTGCAAGAGAGTAGAATAAAGGAGGGATGTGCAGTGCTTTCAGCGTATAGATGCACATGATAGCAGTTTGAGACCTATTAGGGAAGCACGCTGCAGCCAAAACAACAATGTGTACACACAGGTTTATGTTGCACGTGTGCAGTCATACATCATATATTTAATGTTTTTATCCTGACGGCTATTTATTGCTGAAACAGAATATTTGATCCATAGGTTCTCACCATGTTTATCGTGAGGAAAATCCCTCTTCAGATGCGAATGCAATTCATCAAAATGAATCAATACAAATATCGTCACTTTCTGGCAGTCTGTGCGCATGCAGTGATACATGCACGCAACTGAGTTGTCGGGAGTGTATTTCCAATCAATAGGCTTTTATTCATGCATTGCACATTCCACACAAGAACCAATTCGGACAGTGCTTTATCGTATTGACAGTTATTGTCTCAGGGTCCCTTGCAATACCACAACGTGGTGAAATCCATTTACCCTCACACAACGAGCTGTCATTTTCTGGTTGGAATGAGCTCAATCATCTCCGCATACAAAGCAGTCCGATTTAGCTGCAGAATGATAATAGCGCAATAGTGATTGGTATAATTCCACAGCGACATTGCTCATATCACACAATAATGACTAGCGCAGGGCTTCAAATTCAAAAAGCACGGCTCATTTTGAAAACATCTGTGGCGTGGTTACAGTGCTGTGTCAGCACGTGTTGCTGCAGATACTGATGAAAATCCACCTTATTTCTTCTTTAACAAGGTGAAAGCAGCCGGTGTTCTCTGCATACAAAGCAGGCCCATCTTCTACATGACAATAATGATAGTGATGATGATTGGAGTTATACTGGAGGCATAATTACCAGCACAGAATAATAATGATTTGTTATAATGCTCTGCTGATGATGGAGGCATTCGTGACACTCAAGAGTTATGCTGAAAACCCTGATGATGATTTGAATTTGAATAACTTTCTTGTAATGCACACAACACTTTAGGAAAGAAATGAGGGAAACACGACACTGTATGTTCCCAATATCCCTCTAGATTTTCATTAGCAATACTTATTACATTAGTAAAGTTATTTAATAACTATAGACATTATTAAATCTTAATTTTTTAAGAGTTCCAATGTGTTGACAATTTGTTTGCAGATCAAAATGTGTCTACAAACATAATTTCCCAGGAGAAATAGAACTAATTAAACACAACAGATACAATATTAATTCTCCACATGTATACTTAAAGAAATATAATAAAAGTAAACTGCCTCATCTGTATCGGAGGTCACTAAGTATGTTCAAGACCACAGCACTTTTCAAGGCACTTAGCTTTTGTCTTAATGTCTCACGTTCAATAATATCACAGAACTCAAAATGTTAAGCTGTAAAAATATGAAAACGTTCTTTTCATTCTGGTTGACAAAAAACAACATCACATTTCTTGCAAAAGTCTTGTCTGCTAAAGCTACTTCCGCTAAAGTGCTGATCTGTAGTTCCTGCAAAAAAAAAAAACGGGAGTTAATTATGGCAGAGTCTCTGTCCTCGGAGCTGTGTGATCTCTCACTGCACATTTATATAGATGTGGGTAAAAGCAATGTGGCGCAGAAGATAAAGGCAGTTTTTGGCCTTTTGATATTTAGCCATTAGGACATTATAAAACATCTCCCTCACAGTGTTTCTCTCCTCATCTCTTCACACATAATTACTAGATGGAAGGGAACACATTTTTTTTATGTAAATCTTATGTTGCTACTGCTTTCTTCTGTGTTTTTTTTTTTTTGTGGTGATGGCTTGTTCAAATCACACATTTTCATTTTCAGTGACGCCCTGCTTCACACTCTCGCAGGGGAGCTGCTCTGTACAGCCACTCAGCACCACCACAGGCCCTGAGCCGCTCCACTGGGACGGGCCAGGGTTAAGTGGCTTGCTCAAGGGCTTCTCACTGGTAGTTACTGTTGGAGGCGAAAGCATGTCCTGCTCGTTTATTTGCCCAGGTAACACCTCAGGTGATCTGGGTATGCAACGGAAACATAAAGGCAGCGGCTTCCATTACAAATTCCCTCAAAACCATTTGTGACCAATTCTAAGCTTCAATTGTCCTTCTCTTTGTGCCCTGGTCCATTCTTTGAAAGAAGCGTCGCAGTTAGCTCACTTGCTTTCAGTCAGTGCTGCATGCACGTGCCCCAGACACATAACACACGTCTTTAAAGGCAGAATGTGTAGGATTTTCTAAAATAAAAATAAAAGTCATACAAAGGTAATCCCTCTTAATCATCACTTACGACCCACTAGAAGTCTGTGTGAGTCTATATCTGCAGAGACCCTGCCCTCTGGCTGGATTTTCTTATTTTGCTGTGTTTGGGACTTTTCTGGCCATCAATCTTTGGGCAGTTGGTGTGTAACCCCCAGCCAATAACAGCGTGCAGGGTGTGAGTGCGGGACTCTATAAAAACGTAGCGACCAGGTGCCTGATCGTAAGCACACGTCCAAAGAAGCAGCTATACGAGCCGGAGAGGACGGGCCAATTTTGAACGTTAAAAATCGACAAATCACACTCAGTCTGCCTTTTGTACTGTGACATATTGCTGCACGTGTTCATATCTACATTGAATCCAGATTGATTTCAAGGTGTATTTTTACTTAAATTTTATTTAAATGCGACACACCGTGGCAACGTCAGATCCAGAGTGACAGAAGTGCATCAGAGCACCTGTATACCAGCACCAGACCAACTCAGCGACGGAGGAGTTCTGCACCGTGACGTGACAGCACGGCCATTTGGAGGCCGAGATGATGGATCTCCATGTCTTAAGCTTCTACGCCGGAAAACGTCGTCACCAGCGTACGTGGTTAACGGCAGTCGTTACCACAGCAGTCCATGTGGATAGATTGGGGATGTCTGGACGCATAAAGAGAGAGACTTTATGTTGCCTTGAATAAAGGACATGTTCTGTTGAAATCGGCTTGTACTTCCCGAGGTTACTTGACCAGGCGTTACAAGTGGTGGAGGATGCGGCCACTGTGAGCTTGCCAAGCCATCGTGTGGTGGGAGGTACCTGATACCATGGCGCAGACTATAACCCACCTGGTCCAGGCTCGGACCCAACAGGCTTAAAGCGTGGGAGCACCATAGGATGCCACAGCCGCAACTAGCCACACTGGGGCACCGGAACCGGGTCTGGCTGATCTCCAGAGAGGGTCCGCCTGCCATCAACCGACCGACGCCAGTCGAGATGCGTACCTGAGCTGCCAAGCATAAGTGGAGGAGCTGACCATGTGGTTGGAGGACCACTGGGCCACGATGGATATGATGAGAGGCAGTCAGGAGGACAGCTGGTGGCCTGACGGACCGGAGCACTGGGAGGACTGGATGGAGCAGAGGCCTGCACCACTGGAGGTTCCACCGACAGTCCCCCACACCATGCCAGCGGAACAGACCTGTTCGCCTGGATGGCGATGGTGCTTTGCATGCGGCCGAGAAGGACATTTGGCGCGGGATTACCCCGGGATCGAGGAGGAGATGCTGACCGATGGCTACCTGGCCACGGGTGGGGGCAGTGGTAACGAGCAGAAAGCAGTGGGGCAGCGCCGTCACCCTCGTGAAGCCCGGGCTGGTCCGAGGGGAGCGAGGGACCCCAACCTATCTCCTGTATTCATGGTGACTCCCGCGATTGCCCGACCTTTTGAGGTGCAGGCGGGACTCATCAAGACGTTGCCGGTCCCGGTCATGATCGGACGTGACTGCCCCATGTTCTGGCAGTTGTGGGCACAACAGACAGTAAAACCACGGAGAGGAGACAGCGAGGAGAAGACAGAACCACCAACAGCAACTAGCTGCGGGACAGAGGATACGGCTGGACAGATGGACGGCAGCCGAGGGGGACAGGCGAGTGGAACCGGAGGTCTGCCCCTACAGCTGATTTCGGGTTCTGGGGTGACTGGTGGGGACCCCAGGAGACAGCTGCAGGTTGGAATGTGGACCGCACCATGGGGAGACCCCTGGAGGGATGGACGCCCTGCCAGCCTGACTGTTGGAAGCGGTGGTGCCGATTCCAGTCAGTTATGTACTGTTATGTGGTCACTCCCGGCCCAGCCTGGATCTGGGGAGGGGATATGTGGGTACAGAGGGTAGGGACGGTCTCCAACAAACCCGCGAGAAGGGGACAGGTGATAAGAGTCTACATTCCACACACTAATGACAAACATGGAACACCTGGGTCAAAGGAGGAACTAGACTGGAGAGTTAAAAGGAGGATCTACGCGATCAAAGGAGGCTGGACAATAAAAGGAGGATCTAGAGGATCGGATAGAAAAGACCGGAGGGATTGTTGACTGCCGAGTGACGGGGAGTGACCGGCCGCTGCTTACTAGAGACGAAACTCTGGGACCCCGCAGGGCATGGCCCGAGGCCCCACACAGGCAAGTCCGAAGAGAGAGACTCTTTATGTTGCCTTGAACGAAGGACATGTTGTGTTGATATCGGCTTGCACTGTGTGCTACTTCCCGAGATTGCTTGACCAGGCATTACAGGTTAGAGACACATTCCAAGTGAAGGTCAGTGACACATTCCAACAAGAAAGGGTGTCCTTGTGCACACTTTGCCTCGCGCCATGTAAGCAGTAACACATTAGATGTCCTGATGTATGAAAATAATGGATGAGGTGAAAGCAAAGAGTGGACAGTCGTGGGGTTTCCTTCGCCACATCTGACCTTTCCTTATGTCAGGACACCTTGGACTGAAATAAATCACTAAAGGAAAAGAGTGGCTGTGTTCAAAGTGTAATAAATCGGGAAAACAACACATGAATTAAATGTATTCCATTTCTATTTTGCTCACTCCAGTCATGTGCTACTATTGATATGAGGGAAACACAATGTATTTGGGAAGACAGCGAGGGCAAAATGAACGCTGTTTGAAAATCCCAAATATCTACAGTATCACTGCAGGAATGCACTCAGCCTGCTGCTGTCTTTGATGTAGTTTCTTTAATGGCTTGAAAACATTCATTATCAGAGCTTAAGAAAGGAGGATTAGAAAGAGTATATGACAGCTTCATGTGCAGAAGTTACAAGAGGTCTGTGAAGGTGCCGTTGTTTGAAGTTGCGTACTAGACCATTTGAAGTATTTTGAGTCACGTTCTCACTGAAAAGGCTTATTTTATATTGACAATTCAAACCTCTCACTTTGTGATTGTGTCATGTATTGCAAGCGACACTCTCCCCTCTCACTCCCATCCCCCGCATAAATACATGCACAACATAATGAGATGTACAGCACATTCAATTAGCACATATCTAGTCACATAAGATATCATGTCTTTGAACCCTTTTCTCTTCCAACAAGCGCCAACAAGCGGTACTTCTTACATGTGATTCATCTAAATTCCCTCTCCTCTTTCTCTCAGGCAGATCTGTGTTGCCGAGCAGAGGAGAAAACCCTCAACGCATCCGACACCAGTAATGAGCTAAAGGTGCGCACCGCCATATTTCTCCCCCTATGTGTGTGTGTGTGGAATCAAAAGGCCTGTGAATTTGCATTGACGCATCGGGCCCCACTGGGCTGTTTAGCATTCCGTTAAACTGGCTCCCTCTCTTTCAGAGAGCGACTGAGAGTGATGGGTGAAAGCACACCATTTTCTGAGAGTTTTATCTCCAATTCCTTCATTCATTTATTCTTTTGTGTGTCTTCATTATGTTATCTGTTTGTGTTGTATTTCTTTTATTTATTTCTCTCTCTTGATCTTTATAATTACATCCTGTTTTTGCCTCTGTGTCGCTTAGTAATGATCTCTGTCCTTCCTAGTTAATAGAAAATATTTATGAATTGTTTAGCTTGTATCTGCCTACAGCAGCGTGTTAAAGAGGTTGTAAAAATGCATATTTAATATGGATGAAAATGTGGCTTACAATGCATTTGCCCTCTGGGCACATGTACCCAAAGTCACCATATCGCGTACCTCACATCTCCCATACTAAGCATGTTTCCATTCGCCTGGTAAAAAGTTGAATAGATTAAAGGTAGATCTAATCGATCCTGAGTGTGCTTATCAGTGGCTGGCAGGCTGACGAGCCGATTTCAGAACAGCACATTCTAATCCTTCAAGTGCAGGCTGGGAACTGGAAAAAGACAAATAGGTAGAAAAATCACAGACAGCAGGACAGGCAGGGAACACAGTAACAAAAACAAACCGTTGAATATTTATATGTCTGAAGGAAGTGTTGTTGGGCATGACACCAGGGAACATAACAGGCAAGTACATTGTTACACAGATATGTTCAAGCACCACCAGTTAAAAATGAACATGATTAAGGAATAACAATCAAAAAATAAACGGTTCCAAACGGTTCTGTGTATGCAAACACATTGTTCTTGTTGATGCATTTCTAAAGTGATGAGTCTACTGTGTGACTTGCACTGGCAGTTTGTTGCCATCATTCCATGTCTGTACAACAGGGTTAGATCAATGTAATGATTTGCTACTAGACCACAATTTTATCTGTTATTAAAATCCAGTCATCCACATCTGATTTTAGATGTATGATGAACTTAAATGAACCAACTACACTGAGCATATTTTTCTGCCTTCATTCCCTATCTGTCAATCCATCCATCTATTTATACTGTATGTATCCAATGAATCCAGCCATAGTTTAAGGTGTAAACAATGCTTTTCCACCCTGCCATCGAGATCAGCTGACGAGAATGGCCAAAATTCATAAATGGTGAATATGGGCAAAGTCTCAGTTATTGGGGGATTAAATGTCCGTTAACTCATATCAGTCAGACATGAATGAACACTTAAGCTCTTTCTCCATCTGGTTCTGCCTGGATTAAACTTTGTTGCTGCCTGTGAAACATGTCCCCATTGACATCCATCGATTCTGCTGGCCACTTATTGCGATTCTTGGTTTCAAAGGGTTTAGCCACGCTGCGTGCTGATTGGATGTTTAACCTTCTGACCTCCAAACGGGGATCTGAGCACATATGCCATAATAGGAGGCATTCATCCAGATGACCTCTTTTGTGACCGTGGCAACTCCAGCTGACAAGGAGATTCTGTGTATGTGTGTGTCTTGTCTTAGCTTTGTAGAAAAAGAGATAGAAAAGGAACAAAAGTGCTTATCTGAGGTCACATCAGCTCCCTCTCTCTCTTGCTGTGTATCTAAAAGCAACAAATGAATTGTCCTGTGTGCATTTATGTGGCTGTATGTGCACGCATGCGGCAGCCCTGGGCTATGTTTCTCACTTATTTCAGTCTATACCGGTTCCACACACACAGGCAGCAGGAGGACATTATTAGGACAAGCAGTCATTCTCTCTTCCCTTGTTGTGGCTTTATTATATGGAGAGTTTCTAAATGACGCTCTTTTTCAGCTCACAGGCAGTTCGACCAGAGTTTTGCCTCAGCCAAACGGCTTGAGGCTTGGTAGAATTGACGTTGTCCGGTAGCAGAGCTGCAAACTTTGGCTGCACAAACCTCAGCACACATCAATCCCAGGTGATTCCAGTGAGACACACACATGTCATTGCAGTAGTTACAGCAAAACGTCAAGAATTACTTCACTTTTCTCTGAGATGGAAGTCTGTTTGCTGCAACAGTACTGCTTCGGGTTTGTTTGCATGCAGATCATTTATTTCGCTGGTGTGCTGATTTTGCATATATTAGCTGCAGCAAATGTAATGCTTACAGTGGCATTATTGCAGGTTTAAGTGTAGCTGCAGCGCAACGATTCTGAAATTAGATATTGAAGTCAGAATTCCCTCGAAATGATGTCTGTCTGACAAAGGATTATACCAAACCACAAAAAAAAACAGTTTTCTGATCTACTAATGATCTGATCTACTGTGTATAAGACACTTGTGCCTCCAAAAATGGGTAAGTCACGACGGCTCCTCTCAGAATTTGTGCCTTATTGCTTGTGCATTTAATTGTTCCAAGTCTGCAGCACAATGGAATCTGGCAGTGGATGTGATTTATCAGTTCTGGAGGCTCATAGCAATGCATTGATTGGGTGGTGGAAGATGCATGATGGATCCATCAGCAAAAGAGGGCAAAGACGTCTTTGAAACGCTGATCATTTAATGGAAGCCCAAATTCTTAGTTAGAAATAATTTCCTTAACCTACAGAAAAAATGTCTGACATTTGCAAAACATGACAATGACAAACATGACAAGCTGGAAATGCAAATTGCAGCAGTTTCCTGCGTTGACAGTATTAACACATAAGGCCAGTGGAGGGTGCAACACAGTCCTGATAAGCTGCTCTCTGGAGAGTAAAGCAGAGTAGGGAGATGTTGCTAAAACTCGTTAACTATCAGGCTCATATATCTTTAAAAATGTGACACTGATGGGTGTCTGGGCGAAGAGATAAGGAGCAGGAATTAGAGAGGAGAAGATTCCCTCTCCAGGGATTTTACACAAACAGCCACACAGACTTTGAATGCCCTCTACCAGTATTGATGACCCAGCAGTCTGACTGATTGAGAGGTAGATACAGAAAATAAAGTACTCTGGAGATAGTTTTAAAGACACTGTCCTTCCTCACCCACTCGCACAAACACAAACAGCTCCCCATCTCACCAAATTATTCCTCTTCGCTGCAACAGTGACAATTTGGGATGCCAGGAAGTACTTCCCAAAAAAGGTCCAAGGTTCTTAATAGTGTATTATATCTGCTTGCTTATGATTGATCTGTTCAGAACTCAATTATAGATTTTGTCCGTTTTATTATACTGGGATATCGGAGGTTGGAGTTAGCGAGGTTATTGCTTGTGTACTTGTGGATGTTGTGAGGCGTGAGTGCAATAAAAACTGGCAGCGGGTGTGATTAATCGACTCTGGAGGCTCATTATTACCTGTTGATTGTGTGGCCACTTAAGGATGACAAAAAGGCTGATTTTCAGCTGCAGACAGGCTTAGCTGTTGGTGATGATGGCAGATGGGGGGGATGAATCATCAGGAAATGGCAATAAGCTACATATGAGGCATCTTTGGAACATCAATCCTTTAATGGAACCTTTGAGGATAAAGCGACTGCCTTCCCTTGCTTGCTCGCGCTGCCGTCACTTCTCCGGTATTGTTCGAGGGGAACAGAAGCAGAACTACAAATGCTGTCTGGACACCGACTGTGGCTTTGATGCTTTCACGCAGTTTCGACGCACACTACTCCTGCACTCAGCCTTTCGCCTTTCTGAGTAAGAGCATCAGCTTAATGCCTAAAAATGAGTGCTGCATCAGACGTTTTGGAGATGGACGTCTGTAAGTGAGCAATGGCCAAACAATTGTGAGGATTGACACTTACAAAAAAGGCATAATTGCACTCTCGTTGCATAAAATAACCAGCAGCAATTTCAAATCCTCCCAACGACAGAGCTAACACTGGCATTAAATTAAAACTCACAATTGAATGTCACTGACATATTTCAGCCTTTTTATGCCCTAGGCACCTTCAGAGATTGGCAATTCAAATGGCAGCTATAAAATGTGAACTTTAATAGCCAGGAATCTTGAAATGCCACGCCAGAAAACACTTAGGTGGTTTATCAACCCTGCAGGTCTGTAGTGTTTTCAAGTAAACGAAGTCGAAGAGAAAGGCAAAACACATGACGTGGTGATCCAGCTGTATCTGCTAATTAGCTGCTGTTTAAGGTATACTGTACATTGTATTTCTCTCTTAAATTTTGTCACTTTCAGCGGGAAGAGATGTGATGATACCTGACAGTTTCATCTGCAAAAAGGGTAAACCTTTGGGAAGCTCTTCTGTTGCGGCCCGATGTTGCATAAAAGACCTGTCCCAGATGTTCGATTATAACACAGCCACATGGCTGATGATGTAATCGCCAGAACTTTGGCAACACTGTCGTCTGACATCAGGTGACAACGTTTAATTTGGAAGTTTAGGGGGGGATCTACTATCGGGAGAAAATGGTTATGGAGTAATCCTTCAATATGAGATTACAGGCTTGGCTTGATCAACCAAGCCTACCGCCACAAAGCCACCTGCGCTGGGTTTCCACGAGAACCAGGAAAAACAATACTCCGTGATCCAAATGTGATGCTTTTTTTTCCCTTTTAAACACAGATCAACCACTGCACGTGGATGAAATGAGGGGTGGTTTCATTTTAATTCTGCTCTGCTCTGCGTTGGCCTTTATCTGTGTTGCTGTACTCTGAATTTGGATTCCCTGCTCTGTCGTCTTGTTCAGCTCTTCTTTACTCTTTCGCATTGCTCCGTTTCCTTCTGCTCTGTCCCCCTGCCGTTCTTCTTTCTGTCTGTACATTTCACATTTCACGTTCCTGTATGCACAAATCAAATGTAAATATTCTATAAGCATCATCCCACAGCTCAGGGGCCAAGCTGAGCAACAAGAGGGGGGAAAAAAGAGAGGGAAAGGAAGATAAAAAATGAGCAGATAAATGTATTTGCGGCGAGAATACCATGCACCATAAATCCATAAACCCTGCAAGGAATGAGAGGGATGGAGGGAGGGTGAGGCAAGGAGGGAGAGAGGAAAAGATAGGGATTCGGGGACGGAGGGAATTCAACGAGAGGGATATGGAGGGGAGGAAGAAGAGATGCAAATATGGATGATGGTTAACAGCAGAATGAGAGCAGAAAAACACAAAGAGAGAATGGGGGGGGGGGGATTGGGAGGGAACAGAGTGAATGTCAGAAGGCAGAGATGCTGAAAAACACAGCGATGGTGAGAGAAAAAACAAATGTAAGCCCATGAGGATTAACTCTCTCATTTCTCTATGGGGAAGAATGGAAATAAGAGGAGGATTTCCACCTCCTATCCTCCCAGCCTCCCTTTGATTGCTCCCTCTTTCTCTCTCTCTGTCTCACATTATAATATCTTTAGTCTCCGTTCGTCCTGTTGGAACAGACTAACCTAGCCTAACCTAGCTGGACACAAATCCCTCTCTGGTGCACTCTTTGCCCCCCCCCCGCGCTGCTTCGCACATTTCAGCTGATCTCTTCATTTCTCGGTCAACATCAGCCGTTGTTTGTTTCCACTTGTTTGTCATGGACTTGAAGGCAGCACGCGTTCTTTCTCACCTCCCTCCTCCTCCTCCATCTGCAGCGGTTTGGCAGCTGTGTAACTGTTGCACGGGGCCAATAACACGCAGCGGCGCTCATCATTGCTGCGGTTGCTTTTATGAGCTTTGCTAATAAGACGAACAAGCTTCCTGCTGATCGATCAATGGCACATTCACTGGTCCGCCGCGGCACAGTGACTCACAGGATCCACGTAAAGAAAACGCTGGACTGAAGGTTGATTTTAATAACTAATGGAAGGACATTTGAAAACCCTGGCAGACTGGAAACCATTCAACAGAACATAAAGTTTCTCCATCAGAACCCCCTCGTGCGCACATTTGCTTTGGATAATTTTTGAAGAAATTTTGATTGACTGCATTCGCCCTTTGACCTCTGACCTCTTACTAAAGATTTGCGACGAGATGAAAACCGTTGCAGACCGTCGCAGGGAAAAGTTGTAGAGGTGCGAACTGGTCCGACTCAGCTTATCAAGTCGCCTGCGGCTGGTTTTAGATTAGAAGGCACGTGTCGCCTGCTTCAACAGCCACTCAGCTTGTAGAGAAGTCAGCCGGTCATCTCAACCCACTCGTTTTTTTTTTGGTTTTTTTTATGTTTTCGCCGTTTCATCAACACTAGAAATGCAACTGTAGCAAGTAACTCTACTGTCACCGTCCCCAATCATGTTTTAAGACTCTTTTATATCCAACCTCAAAACCCACCTGAAAAGCCGGCAGTTAGAACGGAAGTTTGTTGCTATGGAAATTATAAGTTTCAGACCTTTGGTCTGAACTGGCATTTTTATGGTTTAGTTCATTCATATGGTTATGGTTTGGTTCAGTTTATGGCTTTACTACTTCAGACTTGTCAGGATTGAATGTCCTCACAATTGAAAAAGGAAAAAGGATCTTTCAGTTTGACAGTACATCAAGGTACATCATAAACTAATGCTTTTCATTAGTTTATGCATGTTTTTACCATTTTGCTGTGCTAGCGGTTCAGCTTACTGTGGACCCTCTTGTCAAGAAACACTTCCTACATGTGTGGATCGCAGCGCAAAACTGGATGCTCACACACACCGCTGTTGAAATTGGATAGAAAATAAACAGTTTCACAGCTGTAGTGTGAAACAGGCTTTAAAGTGAATCTCAAGCCACTGCAGCAGCATCTCCAGTTACCCCCCCCCCATTACCCGCCCCTCTACCCCCCTTTTTCCTCATCCTCCCTTCACTCCAGTTCTTCATAGTAGTTGCTAATGTATACTTTCCTGCTCCTCCTCCCCTTCCTCTATTTTCTTCTTCTTCTCCCCTTTGTCTTTGTGTTCGTTATTTTCGTCATCCCTACACTAAATCACACTTCCGCTCTGCAGGTAACTGCGACAAATACGCCTCATGGGTTGACTGGCGCTGCCGTTGAAATTGGTGCCAAAGCTGGTGTTTTGGACACACCCATGCCTTGAACATAACTTCATCTGGCTGTCCTTATAACCACCGTTCAAATGTTGTTTTCTCTGTCGACAATCTACGCCAGCGCCGGACACGGAGACAAATTGGCCCAAGCGGTAGAATCCCAATTCTTGTCCACGTACTCTGTATGAACTTTTCTGCATTTCTGAAGAGATGCACGCAAGATTCGGCCGCAGCATACTTAAGGTGGCCTCACAGATTTAATTGCAGAAGTATAAATCCTTCTTTATGTTTCTTTTATAGCCCCCTGTTTTTTCTCTCTTCTTGTGGTTATGTGACCCCCGTCCACCCTCTCCTACCTTTCTTCGCTCCTCTGTGGTCGTCGTCTGTCCCTGCTCCCCGAGCATTTAAGAATCTGAAGTATTTGATTTTTCCTTTAGCCTCAAATCAATTCCAGACGCCACCTTTTCCTGCCTCCCCCCCCCCTTTTCTTTCTATCCCTCCCTTAGGGGCTATAGACCTATACCACACACACAAACACTGCAGCAATGGAGTGAGAAAGACAGAGTGAGCAAGAGGCACAGAGTCCCAGGTTTGGCTGGCTTTTCCATAGCATAAATTGCTCAAACTTTCCGCCCTGCTCCATTTGTATTCCAGGAATTGTGTGTGTTTGAGTGTTTTCTTATGATTGAGCAGCATCTTTTCACAATGACTAATCTCTTTCTCGGTGTTTGTCTTGGCACGTGTCCTGTCGTACTCATCTGTCTTTTTGTGTCTCTCTCTCTATTTCGGACTTAAAGGTGCAGTGACAGTGTCATGAATCTCCTGTGATTGTGTGTGTGACTGTGACCTCTGAACCTCTGCAGATGTCCTCAGCGAGTTGCCTTTGAAGCGCTTCGTTCATTAAGCATGTGCGGATGTGTGCACACACGGAGAAGGAGAAAAACTGCATGATTGATTTTGGACATTTCTGAATGGAGTGCAGGAAAATGTCATGGCTGCGTCTGAGGCTCACGAGCCACTTTTCTCGAAGAGAGAGATAAAAAAGTAAAATGGGATGCACAAGAATGAGTGGAAAGATCCCTGTGATGTCCTGCAGCACCATGTGAGTGATCATGTGTGTACTCTAGAAGTCTTCCGCAGTAATTACAGTGTCATTCTGACGCTGCAAGCCAACCGGACTGTGACGGAAAGAAAAGAGGAAAAGAGGGTAAAAAGATGAGAGGTAGGTGGAGAAGGGGAAAAAAGAGAAAGTATAAGAAAGGAAACGGATTATTTAAATGGCAGCAAGAGTTGGACAGAGCAAGACAGAGGGGGATAATTAAAGTGCTGGTTAATTAAGGGCGCCCTCCAACACCACATTCATAATCTTTCCATTTAAGTCAATAACAAGTCAATTCTAACTTAGTTGCTAGTGCAAGGTCTTTACACAACAGTGCCTCTTCTTTTTTTTTTTTTTTAATTGTCACACTTTTAATTCTAGTGTTGGGCATTTTGGAGATTACTCGTCCTAATTAACAGCGAACATCCCTAATGTGGACTTCGTCTTTCCAGTTGTCAGGAGCGAAAGGCCTAATAGTCACAACAAATGAAGAGGGCATTTCCATGCGAGCCAACAGCCAATAAGCAGCGGTCAGCAGGCTAATTGGAGCCACATTGTTTTGCCTCGAGCTTAACAGTATCTCATCAGCCCGCCTGTTGTTTTACTGTCTATTTCGGCTGCTCATTCAGAGGAACGCAGAGAGCCGATCGGTGCGGTTGTCAGCTGGTTTTGAGGCCGGAGGATTTCCTTACCGAATTAAAGGCAAAATCAGGACCCGCGGGGCGACGCCCGCTGCTGAAACATTCACCCCATTACTGGCGTTGTTTATGTTTTCATTATGTTTTGCTGCATTGAAAACATGTTTTTCTTTTTCTTCCCCAAATTCATTGTCTGCGCTTTTTATACACGGAGGATGTTAGCGACAGTCGTTTTTTGGTGAATGCTACAATGGAGACCTTTCTAGTTTCTGTCAAAAAGTTGCCAAAAACATTAATTTCAGTATTAAAGTCCTGTGAAAATGTGCTTGACGGGGCAAACTGATGAATGGTACTTAAGTTAGAAGTAGTGAAACCATACAAAGACAATAAAAACTTTCTCCATCTGTGAAATACTGGTTTTTGTGTTCCAGCCAATCCGTCCTTTGATTAAATGCATGATAGAAACTTACGATGCAGCTGTCTTTATAGACGTGAACAATGGTCACAGTGAAATAAAACAGTAAAGAATACAGGTCCTAGAATCTATTAAAAGGCACAAAACATGTTTCCCAAATGATTTTAAAAAGCCATCTCTGTCTAATTAGCAGAAAGAATTATTGTGATTGCACATAATTTGCCACAAATTGCATATCATTTCCATACAAATTAGCGTGATTCTCCGTAATGGAGGATGCTAATCAAAATGAGCAAAACAAAAACACGCATGTAAACGGAGTTTATTTGTATGAAATAAAGTACTATAAACAGAATAATTTAGCTCTGGGACTGAATTAGACTTCCCAAACAACAGAGTTAATTAGGTGCTAGTTAGCTGAATGCAACAAATGGACGTTTGTGTGTGCTGTCAGCACAGTTTGCCTTCTTCATTATCAGCTTGGTTAATTTAGCATTTTCCAAATTAACAACATGCCACAAGTGTTTTGATTGTGCTGATGGCAGTGTTGGAAAAGTTGCGTGTTACTAACTGATTTCTCTAAATTGTAGAAGTGGCGTCCCCTTTATCATTACCCTGATAAAGTAATTGTGCTACAAATTACTGACTAGATCTGTATCAAAATGCACAGTACAATGATGGAGAATAAAATACCTTAAGTGAATTATAAACCGATTATAACGATCACAAAGACCTGTCCACAGAACAAATCGGAACCACGAAGCACAGCTAGCATGCAAACTACAACACTGTGCAGGAAATATTTCCCCCAAAAACGGACTAAGACTGCACCTTTAGACAGATGTTATTAGTATTACTATTATTGTATTGCTCATACTATTATTTCTATTAATAACATCAGTACCATTGCTACTACTATTGCTTTACATCCGTGTGTGGAACTGTACTCTGCTGCTGTGTGTTCTGTTTCCTCCTGCTCTCACCCTCTCACTCTACCCCCCCTCTTTCCCTCTTTCCTTCTCTCCCTCTATCACCCTCTTTGCCTCTCTCTCTCTCTCTCTCTCTCTCACTCTCTCAACCCAACCGGTCGAGGCAGATGACCGCCCACCCAGAGCCTGGTTCTGGTTCTGGTTCTGCTCGAAGTTTCTGCCTGTTAAAAGGGAGTTTTTCTTTGCCACTGTCTCCTACTGCTGCTCGTGGTGGGAAGTGTTGGGTCTTTGTAAATAAAGAGTCGGTCTGGACCTGCTCTACATGAACAAGTTATGATATGGCGCTATAGAAATAAAACTGAATTGAATGTGTCTTTGACATCCAATGCAGAACTGAGTGAACCCTTTCTGTGCCACATACAGAGATGAGAGAGGCTGCAGGCTCACAGCTTGGATTCTGCTCTTTTCCCGTCATTAACCTGTTTCCTAACTGTTCTCCAAGGGTCATTTACCAATTGCGTTTACTGTTTCCAAGCTAAATGAGTCCATATTCACTCACCATCATCATCGGTTGATGCTTGGTGTCTCCTGAGAATAGGCAGATCTGCTTCACTGAGGAAACTGATCCACCTCCGATTTTTCTCCCCATCAAAACTACCAAGGGTCCATGACACAAAGTACATTACCTCTGGAGAGATGGATAACAGGTGACATGATTTGGTTGTGACTAATGCTAGTCTCTACCACAACTTGACCACCTTTTTTAATCTATGCCACACACCCTCTGACCATGGTGTTATCGAAGTCAGTGACTCAGTTTACTTGCACAACTTTTACATTCCGCTGTTATTCTGAATATTGTCATATCCTCCTGAAACCCAGCCTATTTTTTTTTTCCTCCGTTTGTGACATACAGCCTCTTTCCTGTTTGCGGTCAGCTCTGTGCGTTGTAAACAAACCAACTAGCCAACAGTTTGCAGGAAAAACGCCCACATTTCTAGTCAGAAAGGGAAACGCACTTTTAAACATTATGAAAGACTTGGATAACAGCAGCCTACCTTTTCAAGAAGGTGGCTGAATGAATGAAACAGGGCGGCTGAGTTCAAACGGTCGACAGGCTGCATGTAAACGGGAATATTAGTGGAATATTCATTTTCATGAGCCATGCAAACAGCTTACTAGGAGTATTGGGTTGTTTTTAATTAAGGACAAAACCCCTAATATTTTCTGCACGTAAACGTAGTCATTGGTCAGTGCAGTGGTGCCATGTGCCTTTGACTGGGCTTTGTGCTGTGTGCCAATGGTTCAGGGGAAAAAAAGATCAAATTTAGATGTTCCCCATGTTCTAGACATTAAGCGCCACTAGAACATTCAGTAATTCATTCCCTTTCATGGCAGAAGATACTAATGAGGTTGATTAGAGATAATGGTACGTGAAGAACGTGTGTGCGTGCGTGTGTAGACGGCAGACGTGGGGGACTTGTGGGTGGTAATTAGCGCTTGAATTTCACTAATGGCTTAACAGGAATCGGCAACCTCTGCACACACGGAGTACAAACACACTAACAATTTTCATAACACACAACCGATAGACATACAAGTACACACACACACGTGCTACGAAGGCTAACTTTGCAGTAACCGTGGGTATGTGTGCGTCAAGAGTTGCCAGCCTATCATTAATACCTGTTTTCGCGAATGCTGAGAAAGCTTTGCAGCTCTTTCTTTGCAATCGCATCGACACAGACGCGCGCGCACACAGACACACAGGCCTATTAGTAACTCTAATTGAAAGGGAATTAAGCCTCAGGTTTCGTGGTGTGAGCTAAACGCCGGGTGTCTCGTTTTCAGCACTGCTCTGTTTTAAGCTTTTAACAGACCACAAAGAGCCGTCCACCGAAACGGGACACCCAACGTGAACCGTAATACCCCAGGTCCCTGTCGGTCTTTGGCTCTTTTAGTTTTCTCTCGCTCTCCCTCTTTCTCGCTCTCCCTCTCGCTCGTCATTGGTTTTCATACAATCATTTTACCCCAAATAATAACATAACGTAATTTTGACGATAACTACCCATCGAGTCTAAATTCTCTGATGGAAAAGATCTGATGCAGCCGCTTCAGCCCAGCAGATGGAAACAATGACGATATATGGTTACATCTCAAACGTTTGTGCAAAATTCACTTGACAGTAAGTAACACGGCCACTCTTATTGTGCTTATTTCTGTCGGTTGTCTTCCTCTCATTCTTCGTCCTCCTCTTGCTCTCTGGTTGGTTCATTTCACGCATCCCTCATCTTATTAAAGCTGTCCTTGCAGAACATGTTGCTTGAAGGAGCCAGACTATTTTTTTTTTTTTTTTTTAAAAAGAGAAAGGAGAAAAAAAACCTTACAGCCCACAGCTTTGCATCTACAGCAGAGCAGCTCTGGGATTTGTTCTGGAGAGTAGGAGTGGATTTCTACAGTAACAGAAAATCTCATTTTAAACCTCACATGACCCCCTTTTCTCATCCCAGCACAAACATGAGGGGGGATCAAAAATATCACATCTGGTTCAGATAGTGTTCAGGGTTATAGAGGGGTCCGGTGTTTGGAGGACCTCTCGTGTGTGTGAATGGTTGCAGGTTCGGTCCTTGTGTTTGTGGCGTCCTTGAGTGCATCTGCTCAGGCAAGATCTTCTAGCTAAGTACGCTTTTAGATCAGAACAGAAATGGACTCCTAGCATCTTGGTGCGATGATGACAAAGCAGGAAATTAGTAAATCGTGTAAAAACTAAACGTAAGTTAAAGAGTTAAGTTAAAATACAGAGATTTGTTTCTATGTCAGCTTCTTTATTTCTTTGCCTCAAATGACTTTAATCTGAACGGAATTGTCTGCTGCGCCGCCATCTTGGTCCATGTCAGCACAGACTCACCGCCATGCCAAATGATTCCAATGTGGCAGGAACAAGCGATGACACAGTGGCTGCGAGAACACAGAAGGGACAAATCTCGCCTTCTGGCTGTGCCGAGGGAACAAACAACACTTTCTCCATCCATTTCCTGTTCACGTCGGACCACTTGGCTAATTCAGACATAATCCTTTAGTTTCGCGGCTTGGGGACAGTTGATGTCCACTGTGGTCAGTTCGGAACAGAAACGGCGCCTTGCCAAGTGTGAGTCAGCATTTTAATTGTGTGAAGTCATCATAGCCACGATGTGCTAAGACTGATCAGAAATGGTCACAATCAAAAAGCCACTTCCCCAGTGTTCACAATAGTCAACGTTCATTATCTTAACAGTGAAAGTTGTGAAAATCTGCCTTTCAGCCATACCAGCTTTATGGATAAAAATCTCTCCAAACACACGAGAAAGGCAAAAAAAAACAAAAAAAGAACACCGGAGGGTTTGCTCTAGATGAATGCATGGATGATTTGGGATTGTTTCCATATCGGACCATGGCCTTGTCCAATGTGAAAAGGAGATAGGTTGCACAAGGAAAAAGCCCCCCACCTTTCTCCTTTAATTCCCACATACAAGTCCTTTTGTACACTATGAAAAGACACACACAGTCAGCTATATACACAATCACACATAGTGTGAGAAGCAGACTGGGATATATATCACATTCAACACATGAATGAATCACCTTTATTACAACCAACCCCTAGAGAGAGAAAAGTTGGAGCAGAGGGGGGAAAAGCAGGGTCGAGTCTGTTTTTCTTCCCTCTTTATGGTTTCCAGGCTTTTCCCAATGTTATTTTAATGCTGCTGTTGGAGGTTCACCAAGGAGAGAGAGAGAGAGAGAGAGAGAGAGTGCACTAAGAGATAGGAAGGTGGAGGGATGGAGGGAGAGAGAGCAAAACCACCCTGATTGTTGTTTAATGGTCGAGTCTTAGAGACAAGTCTCCAACATGTCTAGAGGCATCACAGTGGTTGAATTGATGGAAATACTCTTTGATCATGTTTATTTAACTCTAGGTTTTAAGTATCATTTTCACCTTCTGGAAAGGTGTATTTGTCGCAACGGTGTGTATGTGTGTAAGGTAAGAAAACGTGTAAAAAAATAAATTTAAAAAGCGTCTTTTCAGCACCAAACACATTAAACTTGCATCTATGGAGGACGGGAACTGCCATAATCAAAAATAAATAAATGATGCTATTAAATGCACCAAAAATATATAAAAAATAAACGTAGGCATGAAGTAATTGATAAAATGTGAAAAAAGCTGATATTTCTATTATTTTGCATTTGCATATAAATTCCCCTATTTACATTCCTATTTAATTTTCCATTTAATTTATACATTTTTGAATGTATTTCTGTATTGTTTTTTCTTTGTATTCTTTTGTACATTTCTTTTGTCGATTTACATTTCTGTATGCATTTTTTTAATTATGCAAATGAGGGGGCTGTCTACCAGGGTTGCCAGGTCTGGGGTTTTGTGTGCGTGCATGTGCGACATGCCATGTAGCATGTCCCCATGTGTGCACATGCTGACCTGAAGAGACAACAACACAGAAATAAATAGAGGGGGAATAATAGATAATACAGAAACACCAATACATTTCACATTACATCAATTAATTAATGCCTACGTTTATTGTTAATATTATTTTTGGTGCATGTAATAGTATATTCATTTATTTATTAAGTAATTTACTGTATTAATTTATTTTTGATTATGGTAGTTACGCTCCTCAATAAGCATCTGCATTGTTAATTGTTAAAGTTAATAAATGATTGATGAACACTTTAAATCAATATGCATGGTGGGGAATCTTACTGTAAACCACACAAACTGGCAGTGACCATATTTTGGAGACCTGAGGCAATATTGTCAGTTTTCAGCTGAAAACTTTCCGACTTCAGCTTGAACAGCGGAAATTAAAGCCACAGCCTTTTATCTTACACATCTGATTGCGCAGTCCGACACGAAACGTACAGAACAGACTGGTATGAGCTGAAACAAGACAGAATTGGAAAGGCAGTATGAATGAAAACTAGAGAATCTTTAGAAATGGTCTCCATTCATTCACAGTCGGTGAAACGCGCCTATGTGCTTTGTTTCGGTTCTGGAGGTAATCACTGCGATTTCAGCTACTCTGACTGAAAAAGGCACAGCATGAGACACAGCCAGAGAGAGAGGAAGAAAGGGCATGACAAAAAATAAAACTTAACTTACTGCAGACCCATACTCTCTGATAAACATGTTTAAAATGACTGCTAATCATCATGGGTTTTCCAATGGGTTTTTTTCCAATGGGTTTTGGTGCGAAGTAAAGGAATGAAAGAAGGATGAAGGAGATTGCAGGATGGATTCCAAACCTAAACTATCAAGCCAACTTCCAGAAAATCACCTATTTTTACAAGAACAAAATCTGAACAAACTTTCTTTACTTTTGAGTTTGTCTCCTATTCACCAGCGTACCCCATACAAGAGAAGGAGGAGGAAGTTCACCTCTGTTTGTAACATTAACACAGCGCTTACTGATGAACGCAGACTAACATCACATACACGGATGCACGCCCACAGACTCGCAGTCTCCCATACACACACATTCAAACACACTCAAAGGGACAGTCACAGTTGTTCATGAACAAATACACACACGTGGTGTGATTCGACGGGGCATGTCGTGCTGCACATTTATGTTTTTTTTAACCCTACTGCGACACACACACACACGTGCACGCACGCAGTGGGTCTAGCTACGCTCTAATGTTAGCCAATGAATCACAGTAGTCAAGTCTAACAGTTGACACGCAGATTCACAGCACCGCTACGAGCCCAAGGGAAGGAACACACACACACACACACACACACACACATGCTGTTCCCAAATCTAATGTGACTCTTGAGTCATGTATTCAGACAGAGGAAGTGGTCTGGCCAAAAAGCACGCTCGCCCTGGGGAGTCATTATCACTGTGTTTCTGTGTTGCATTCGCTCTGTCTGTCTGTCTGTCTGTCTGTCTGTCTGTCTGTCTGTCTGTCTGTCTGAATGGCATTCATATATTAGAGAAATCAGAAAAGGGAAGAGAACGAAAGAAGTCAAGACCTAAAAATTATGCAAGATATCCAGGTTCACAAACCCATACTGATGTTGCTTTTAAAGGGAAACTCCGGTTTTTTAATCATGAGTCCTATTCTTTTTTTTCCCCAATTTTTGGGTCCAAAATGACTAATGCTAATCAAACGTTTTGGCGTTGGTCCAATAGATCGCCGCAAACGGGCTGCAATGGCTGCAACGTAATCCGTTGGGGCAATTGTGCCCGTGAAGAGAGCGTCCAGTAAAGGTGCTTGTTGTTGCTGTCAAGACAGTTTTCATAAAGAGCAAGATCCTTTTACTTTAACCAGAAACAGAAAGTCTCGCTCAAGGAGAAGCCTCGCTCTGAAGTCCCGTGAGAGGTTGAGTTGTTGCAGGAAGACCAAAGGATTGTACTCTTTGTAGGGATCCTTTCCATAATGTTACCAGACACTTTGAATAACAGTCTGAGCCTGTCGCTGGCAACAACACGCATATGTATTTGGATGTGCAAAATTTGGTTAAATGTAGGTCCCAAGATTAAAAATACTGGGGTTTCCCTTTAACTAATGCCTCAAAACTCACCTAATCCATCTACTTTGAGTATATAAAAATTAACGTAATGGACAGGATATTTAATTTTATATCTCAGAAAATGTATTTTCTCACCTAACTGAATTTGACAGCGGTGTGAGTTCATTGTCATCAAGCAAGTCACACTTTTTTTTTAGACAAACAGACGGTAGCAGGGTATCAGGATATTAGTGAAATTTATTTTGGACTTGCTTTATTTTCACCTGTTAAATAAAGCAGACACTTCATTTGACACACAAATGACAGTCTGAGAGCCTGCTAATAGATTCAGCCTGCAGGCGTCAGCTCTTTTACACAACAAGTGCACACCAGGCTTTATAATTGTTTTGGGGATTTTGTTTTTCCCTTTGAGGTTTTAGCACATTCTCTGTTCAAATTCACAAATGATTTCACCCGAAAGTGACATCTTCCAGGAACAGACATTCCTGAGTTTTTGTCTTAATACTTGTTGTAAACTGGTAACCAATTCTAAAGTTTTTCAACTCAAATTTGACACAGAAAAAAGACGTTCAGACAATATCAGCTCTTTATTATAATAATAATAATATCTATTTATATAGCACCTTTTAAAAACAGTTTACAAAGTGCTTTGACAAAGCAAAAACATTATACACAGAAAGCAAAATAAAACAGTAAAAAAAACAGTTAAGTGTCGAAAAAGTTAATAAAGCTTTTAGTAAAATTGTCACTGATCTCTCCTCAACCTTTAATATTAATCTTCTAATTTCAATTTTTAATTTCTGTTTAGTCCCAGATATGTAGCGTCAAGTAGCCACCTTGCTGTAGCAGTGGAAAATAGCTTTGAGGCTTATAGAGATAAATGATAGACAGGAATAAACACACACACACACACAGATACATCAATCGCATCAATCAGATGACTCAAGAATAATTAGCGAGATGATGAGCCGGTGTGGGATTAACTGTCCATGCTTCCTGGTTGGCTGGTCATGTGGTCAACAGGAGCCAATGAGCCCTGAGGGAATTTTCCTATCTTCTGAGCTACACACACATTTGCGTACACCACCTTTATTTATGGCCAAGGCATAGGAAGAGCAGCAGAGTTTAATGTTAAGAAGCCACACACTTTAACTTGTGTTAGTAACCTAAATATCTGAACATAACCACATCAAAAACATGAGGGTAGCAGATCCGGAAAAAAACCTATTTGTGGTTGGTTTTGAAATGGACTCAACAACCTGGGACTTTGTTGATACTAAAAGCTAACAGCAAGAACCAAGTCTGTTCTGTTCTGTTGAAGCAGACAGATTGGATGTTCAGAGATGGAGCAAGCCCCAATCACCTTTAGTCCTCTATTCAGTGGATCTTTGCACCGTTTGATTCATTCCCTCATTGACCGCATCAAATGTATTTTATGTGCCAAGACTTTCCCATTAAAATTGCACTTGAGGCATTTCATTAGCATTCGTCTACAGCTTCTTGTAATGAGCAAGCAGTTTCTTACTTGACGGGTCGGGACTGTTGATGGAATTTGTACGGATCAAATTCCATGTCCCTCCTGCTGATTCATTCACTGCAGAGGCAAAGATGCATGAATCAACACATCAAACTGAAACCCATGTAAAGGGGTTTGAAGGAGAGTTATATATAATATCTGCCTTTAGTGGCTTTCATACATTGCCAGGTTTGCTGTACATTACTTTTGACTGTATTTGAAAGGGCTGTAAACAGAGCAATCCATCGACCTGGTGTTGTACATGAGCTGAACCGCCCACCCGGCTTCAGTCTGCGTCTAATTGAATTAAAGCTAATGAGTTTGCAGACAGCCTTGTCTGGGTAATTAGTACAATATCCCAATGAACACAACAACTATTTAACAAGTCAGATATCCAACTGCAGTCAATTACCATTAGCCTTTATAACAGACAGGAATGAATGATTACTAAACTGTTGTGTTTGCTGTCAGTGTTAAACTCACTACTTTTATAAAAACGAGTCTGTGAGGCAAAAGTTGTACTGAACTGAATGTAACTTTGCTCAATTGCATTGTTTTTTAAGGCAGTCTTTTCATCGTTATGACTCATTAACCAAGCGGCTTTCTTGTCTTGTCTTTTAGGCTTTGTGATTAGAGGAGAGGGGGAGTGAACGAACGGAAGAAGAAGAAGAAGAAGAAAGAAAGGCAGTAGCGTGAAAGTCGGTGATGAATACCCGCACCAACAGGTCCCATCTCAGCTAATGAACTAGGAAGTTCATCAACAACATTTCATTAGCAAAACCAGGATATCACCTCAGTGGGAGCGGCGCTCCACTGAGAGGAAACAGAAAGCAGGAGGCGGAGTGAAGTGCACAGTTGCTCAGGTTGGGCAAGATGGCGATGCTGAAGCGGCAGGGCCTTGGGCCGCTGAGGGCCTTCCTGGTGCTGATGGGAGTTTCTGCGCTCTGTAGCGTTGCATTAGGAACCCGGAAAGGAAATGCTTCTTTGGATCAAAGGGTCCACAGACACAGACATCCAGGTATAACCAAAGCAAAAAGGTTTCCGTGTCATTTGGCTTTAACACGTGTGCTAGGATTTAAACCGTAACTGTGATGCATTTTGAAATTTTACTTTCACCTGTCAAAACACAGATGTTCCCGCACGACACTCCTTTTCATGACATTTGCACATTTCCAAAGCTGACAATGATCCCTTCTCTGAATTTTAAGCCTTTGTGGCCATGAGTCACTTTTTACTTGAGGCCATTTATAACAGTTACTGTACTCGACTATTGAAGCTGTGAACCAAATGTTTACTTGAGCAAACTTAAGAGCTCCTTTCCCTTTACATCTCCGAATTGGAAAAGCACTACTTTCAGATTTCCTTGCCAACAATGTGACCTCTTACTCTAAACATCTCCCACGACGGTTTGAATAATCATGTCTTCAATGCATCTTGCTAGTTTTACCTTTTCTTGCATAGCAGATCCTTACTTTCCATCAAGGCACCATTCAGATACAGATGTTCACACACGGCAGCTTCTCTGTGCAACCACCGCCTGCTCCTTTAGCCCCTGAGAAGCTGCACTGCAACAAACAGAGGTTAAGTGCCTTGCTAAGAACCATCTGAAAAAGAAATACTGCTTGTTGAAGCATGTGTCGTTCACACCACCCACCCACAGTTTCTCAGCTGGGACTTGAACTGGTGACCCATAATTCAAAAGTGGGCCTCAGTGTTCAGGAGGTCACTGCTTCCCACCCACTTCTGAATTCAGTCCATTGAACATATTCTCTGAAAACGAACTGCAGCGGTGGTGATAATTTATTCATTCAACACAGAGTGATATAAATGACCCTTTTCATTTTGCTTCTAACCATTTAATAATTTGAATGAAAGCCCACAATAAAGGTGGTGTAGACGTAAATTGGTTAACACAGGAAGTGTTGGTATCGGTTTAAGGAAATGTATTGATGTTTGCTTTTGTGCTCGTAGGTCACTTGTCGCTGCATAGACACAGGCAGAGGGGAGGGAAGGAAGGACAGGTACTGCACAGGTCCAAACGAGGATGGGTCTGGAATCAGTTCTTCGTCATTGAGGAGTACACTGGACCTGACCCAGTGCTGGTGGGCAGGGTAGGTATCATAAAGCGTTCTTCCATCATCTTCTCTTGTATTTGGTCAAACAGAAGGACCTAAATAACAATCTCAAATTTGACTTGCTGTCTAATTAACAGCCAAACTGCCCTCCACTGACAGTCACGGCGGGCGCACGCAGGGTGACAGCCAATTCACTCCTATAGGATTTAAAAGTTCTTTTCCCATTTGTCAAGAGGTCATGTTCACATTCAAGGGTGAAGATGATTGGTGGTACTCCTCCACAACAACAACATCGCTCAAGCCGAGCAGCGGCTTTCATAACAACCAACAAATGATGTTTACAATGCGTCATATTTCACAGCCCAGGGGTTGTAAAGGAAGAACAAGAGTTTAATTGAATGTTGAACATTCTTCAAATTTTATATATTTTTTTGTTTTGGATGACAACGTTTTAAATCGCTTTCTTATTAGTGTTTGCCCGGCTCACACAGCACATCTACTATCCTGTCTCTCTCAAGTCTTTCAGCACCCTTTAATTTGTAGCCTCGAGAAATAGAAGCCTCACATCACATCTGCCAAGCAGCCGATCTACAGTGTTTTTTCCAGTTCTACCAGACTACCTGTCTCACTCTGCAGTCACCAGCCTGTCTCTCTTTTTCTATACATTCCACACCATCTGAAAGCCAGATGTTCTCAGTACCACGTCTGTGTTTTCCTTCTAGTTTATCTCACTCTCTTCTTGTCTCTGACCCTCCGTCTCCCCTCCTTATTCAGCTCCACTCAGACGTAGACTCGGGCGTCGGCAACATCAAGTATATCCTGTCCGGCGAAGGTGCGGGAACGATCTTTGTTATTGATGACAAGACGGGCAACATCCACGCCACAAAAACCCTGGACCGCGAGGAGCAGGCCCAGTACACTTTAACAGCCCAGGCTGTGGACAGAGACACTAATAAGCCTCTGGAGCCTCCATCAGAGTTCATAGTGAAAGTTCAGGACATCAACGATAACCCTCCAGAGTTTCTTCATGGGCCGTACTATGCCAGGGTGCCTGAGATGTCCAATGTTGGTGAGTAGTAATAGAAAGGGTCAGGGAACAGGAGGGGAGGCCAGGTTTGTTTCTGGGAAAAAGGCAAAAACATGGGTTGAAGATTGCTGAAACCCTAAAATGTCCACGACTGATGAGAAGAAAGTGTAATGCCAAACAGGAAAGCTGCAAATATTATGGGCTAACCGCAGTGATCTAGGAAGGTGCATGTTAGCTATTCAGGTTCACTTACAGTGTTGCCAATCAAAAAATGTACATTGTGTGCTTGTGTTACAGTGACAAGAAGTTTGGCTTAAATCCTAAATTTCTACATCCAAACTGAGGATTCAGTAGTAGTTAATGCTTCTCCTGAATGCTGCTTAAATGCTGTAGTTTAGTTGTAACTAAAGTGGAGGTATATCTGTGAAACTGACCAGCAGATTAGTTTTCTTTCCAAATATCAAATATAGTTGGGACAGCAACAGTGATTCAGAAGATATAATCTAATCCCATCATTTTACACCAGAATAGCTCCCCATCGCATGTTGAGCAACGTTTGTTAATGAAGTCACTGATGGGGTTCGTTGTCAGTGTTGTTTGTCTGCTCTGCAAAACAGCCTTTTTCATATATTATCACTGAAATCTGACCACAGGAAGTGTGACAGAGAACACATTCAGCTCCTAAAACTAAAATGTACCTAAAAGGAAGAAAAATGGGTTCAAACAGAACCAGAAGCAAAGAAATATTTAGCACTAGGTTGGCATGGATAAGAGACCCTACCATCTCCTCAGAGTCTCCTTACTTAGAGCTTCTAATATTGATAGATTTTCTTTACCAGTATTATGTGGTCTTGGAGAGTCTTCAATCCCTCGAGGCTGACCTGAAATGAACCACACTGAAAGTGGTGCTGCCTGACACACTGAAAGCCAAAGAAATCCCTTCTCTGAATGGACTGGACTTCTAAAAGAAAGAACTTCTGAAAAGAACTGAATAAGTCCTGTTCAGGCTTGTTTTTCACCCATGCGCTTTTTAAGATGAAACCTGAATACAGAGGCCTGGCAGGGAGGGGCCCGTCGGTTGCCATCATCCTCAACCACAGAAGTGGAACAGAAAGAAAGGCTGCAATTTGACTAACTAGGTCCATGTTCCCTTATGGATGTCAGAATTAGAACAGATAGAGAAAGCAGTCTCTTTCAAGCTTCTTGGTAATTTACCCTGTACATTTAAGGAAGCTGCCACATTGAGACCAGGGTTGAATGAAACTTGATTACATTTACATACCCGGTGGATTTTGTATGGAGCAGGATAGTGGCGCTCTCGTAGCTGCAACTGGAAAGAATATTGGGAAGTAGTTAAACCAACAAAAACACACTCTTAATGTTGTGACATCCATGATAAACATCCAAAGGGCTCGACCAGTATCATCCAGTTGCACCAGCCAGCAGTCTCAGACCTGCGGCTCCAGTCTAACTTGAACCTAAAGGTAAGGAATGTAATAACTCCAGTTAGTCTCAGACGAGGGAAGAAGAAGAACCTCTGCTGAGGTTTTTGTGTTTCACATTTTACACTATTTCAACCAAAGTATGTTTCATTGCCAAATACTAGGAATGAGCCAAGTTCATACAAGTATCTGCGTCTCATTGTGGATCCTCCAACCTCAGAGACAGAGAAAGTTGTGACCAAATTTTATCTCTCCAAAGAACAAAAACGGAGTGAGATACGGAGACGAAAAAACAATAAAAAAGTAGCAATTTAGGCTGATTAAGTTGTCTTTGATGCTCTTATGTACCAGAGTACCAAAACCGAAAATGTATTTACAAAACCATCAAAAGCTGACATGGTGGTGGTATTTTACAGACACATGCTCAAATGCATTTTGATTTGAGTAATTAATATCACGTCCTGTCTATATTAATGATTTGTCTAAGCTGCAGGTCTAAACTGCAGTTGAAATTACTTTTCTTTCAAAGAGGTGGCATAGAATAGAACAGAATAGGTCAAACAAGATCCACAGCAGAGTGAAAGTGACTTTATGAGAGATTTTTATGAGTTGTGTCAGATCTGAAAAAGCAAATTTGAACAGTTATGCAAAGTTGATAGAATGTAGTTTACACTTCTGCAAATTTAATTCATTTTGGCCCTATTTGCTCAGCTTAACTGTGTCAAGTTCAGTTAACAAAGATTTACTAGAAGTAAATTGCTGCAGTCAAGTGGAAACGGCACGCCTTCAAAAAGCCTTGTTTTTGAGCTTGACAACCACGCATTTTTTCAGATTATCCAACGGGTTTTGAAAGTGTTCCATAAATCCAGGGGTTGTTCCACCCAACAATGATGAAATGCACAGAAATAATAGTGGAGACCAACCTCACAGGTGCAGTTTAGCTTCAGCGTGTGAGAGAAAAGTGTGTTTTTCATTCCCTTCCCCTCAGCCAGCCGGTGCAAGCAGGTGAATCGGCACACGCTCTGTGACAAGCTTGTTTGTCAAGCCATTCTTGAACCGAACCACGGAGGTAAAGTCATCTCCTGACTTGTCCGTGTCCCCATCCTGTAGGTACGTCAGTGATGCAGGTGACGGCTACAGATGCTGATGACCCCACCTATGGCAACAGTGCCAGGCTGGTGTACAGCATACTGCAAGGACAACCGTATTTCTCTGTGGAGCCTCAGACAGGTGAGGCTGAAAAGAACCCTGTCCTGGGTCTGCAGGCATCTGCACCACAAGCAAATGCAGGCTCACTGTCCTGATGTAGTTTCCCGCAAAGACACAAACACAGAAAGGCTCACTTGTCTGATACATGCACTATAAGCACTATACCACTAAGCACACTTAGGTAAGCATATAGTTAGCCAGATAGATCACAATCAGTGGTGCAAATCATTAACTGCATATCTTAGTTTTTACTACCTGGGAAACCTGCCTTTTCAAGAGGTGTAAAAGATTAACTACAGTCATTACGATTAAATATATTGACGTATTTAGAAAAAATAATCAACAATATATTTTTGGGAGTATATTGTATCCCAACATTATAGACTTCAGCCTTCATTGCTGCATCTATCTACAAGGCAGACCAAACTGAAACCCTGTTTATTTCTGCAATAATGTTACCCTCTGCCACTCTTCATGCAGAAAGCTAGGAACTGACTGCTGCAGGGATCATGTAACAGCAGGTCCTTTCCACTGAAATTGGTGAGGGAAAGAAGGCACTGCTGTAAAAAGAGGTCCCCAGAGGACATTTAGCCTGGTCTCCACAGAGCCCAGGCCTAATATTTGGTTTTGCTTTAAAAGAAGAAATTGGATGTAAGGGGAGATGATAGGACAGGGAGCTCTATTGGCTTCAGAGAGGGTGAAGAAGAACAGAAAGAAATAAAGAGGTTGGGAGAGAGAGAAATTGGTTTAGAGAGAGAGTGAGTGAGCCCATGGAAAGAGAGTGTTTAGGGCATGGAGAGGGAGAGAGATTTGGGCAGAGTAAATCTGGCTAATCAAACCAGTGTTGGGTATTTGACTGGCTCAGATCCATAGCTCACATTTCTAATTGGTTTGGAGATTATCAGCTTTTCATGCTGTCACACACACACACACACATACACACACACACACACACACACACACACACACACACTTGGCATAACATGACAGCAGAAAGCCTCAACTCTCAGACACTGCAGCTAGTGGAGAAAGACAGGGGGATGGAAAGAGAGCAGCCAGTGATGAATTAAACAGATATAAAAGATTACTAGGGCTGGAAATGGAGAGAAATAAGACTTTACACGTGTTTAACAAGACGTCTTGGTGAAATGAATAACACTCATTGTTCGGGACGTTAATCACAATGTTAGTTGTTGCTTACCAACGGGTCCCTTTTTTACATTTTTTTTTTTAGTTCAGTTAGTTCAGTTACATAATTTTGACAAGATAATACCACAAAACATATCGTGTATGCCATTTGCACACGCTACTTGCACACAAACACGCACACAGATATATTTATAGACATACAAACGGGTACAAAGCACTATCCAAGTTTTAATATTTAAGCATCCAAAAAGTTTCCTCTATAAGCTCCCAGGGATACAGGTTTGGGCTTCAGATACCCAAATATTTTCCCAGGATGCAGCTGGGGGGAACAAAATGTAACCTCAGCATTAATATGATGTGAAAATCTGTCCATTCAGGTATAATTCGCACTGCCCTGCCAAACATGGACCGCGAGGCACGGCAGGAGTATGATGTCGTCATACAGGCCAAAGACATGGGCGGTCACATGGGCGGGCTGTCGGGGACCACCGAGGTTAAAATCACCCTCACGGACGTCAACGACAACCCTCCAAAGTTCCCCCAGAGTGAGTACAAACACCTTCTGTGGTGTCCATCTGTATATTCACCCATCAAGAATATCCACCGTATGCCTGTGTCATTTGCTTCAGAGTTGTGAAAGTGTCAGCTCTTTTACCAAAAGGGCACATCAGCCACATTACAGTCCGTGTGCACTTCTGTCCTGCAGCTCCGCTCGTGGTAAATGGACTTCACTTAAATAGCGCTTTTTCAACCTTAAAGATTCCCAAAGTGCTATTACAAATTGGTCTCATTCACCCATTCACACACACAGTCACACACCGATGGCGACGTAGCTGCCATGCAAGGTGCTGGCCTCCATCGGGAGCAACCTTTCGCAGGACACTTCGACATGTGGACAGGAGCAGGCGGGATCGAACCATTAAAGGACGACCCGCTCTAGCTCCTGAGCCACAGCCGCCCACCTGTGCATGTGGAGAATGTCAATCCACATACGCGGTTGTGCGTAATTCTGCGCACACTGTATGCATGTGTGTGTGCAACATGTCACCAGCTGGCAATATAGAAGCTAGGGAAGTCACTGTAGGAGGCACAAAAGATAACTTAAGCTATTATTAAAGGTTCCTTGTTGTCCTCCTGCAATGTCCTCGTGCATTTATGTGTGTGTTTAAACCTCTCGTTGAGAAATCTGTTGAATAACTGCAGTGAAACCTTTAGCCTGGACCAAGAGAGACAAAGCAATTCCAGTACTTATTTTTGGTAATAACATTTGAAAAGCCGAACCCTCTACGTAAAGTATTTGCACATTTTTGTGTGACCATGAGCACACAAATGGTGGTTTTCTGATTGGACTGTCAGACTTAAACGGTTTGAAAATGCTTCAAGCCTGTAGATGGTAAAAATGCCTGGAGAGCTTATGCTCAACCAAAGAAACAAGAACAATCACATCCTCAGCAGTGATTTGCACCACTGTGATTTTTTCAGTCTCCCTACGTCCAACACCCCCTTTCTCTGTATCTGTGTCTATCTTCTTTCTCACCCTATCTTAGAGTTTCTTTTGGCATCTCTGTTTTCTTTCTTTTTTCTTCTTTTTCTTCCGCCACGTTCTCCCCTCCCTCCCTCTCCTCCTGGAGCTCTGAGCAGAGCGACACCTGGCAGAGACTCCGCACAGTAGCTGCAGGAATGGATGGAGAGAAGACGGGAGGAGAAAAAGAAGAGGCGAGGGCTTAGGATTTAGCCCGTGGAGGCGCTGTATAGGCGAGAAACGAGGGAGAGAGACATACGAGCGGAGGCAGTGAGAGAGGGAATGTAGAAAGACAGAGAGATGCAGGACTGTCAAAGCCATCACTCCAGTTCTTGTGTTTGTATTCCAACAAAAACTGACTGTGGTTCAGTGTCTAAAGTCAGATTCTGAAGGTCTCGATAAACAGACATTTTGAGGGAGTTTTACGGACAACGGTGCTGGCTGGATATTTTTGGACGTTTCCATAGTGAGACATCCACATTTTTTATAGTGCCATGTGTTCTTACATGAGAGACTCCCCAAATCTGTATAGGTCGTCTGTGCAAACAGCCGCATTATAACCCATATTTATTGTTAGGCAGCGACCTACAAAGAGCGACAAACTCCGCAAACAGCACAGGACTTTCACCCCGGAGGCCGCTGGTCGTGTCCCGCGTGAAATCAGAAGTCAACATTGACTTATTTAAACTCAACGTATGTAACTAACGTAGTTATTTTAACCCAAACCATGAGCTTTTCCTAAACCTTACCAAGTAATTTTGGTGCCTGAACGTAACCAAACCGCGACGCTTCACAATGTTAACCACACGATTATTATTGTTACTATGCCGACGAAAGGTCCGGTGCGCCTAAACATGTCGTTTTGGGATTCGTTGGCAAACAACCTATTCTGTAATTTAGGTTGGAGGACTTATCCAGTACAACAGCTCAGGCAAATATTCTACCTTTACGAAGACAATAATGTCCAGTTGATTGACACTGTCAGAGAGGTATTAATTGAACTATTATTGAGGTTGACTTTAGTGGTGGTGTTGTACTGCACTGCGTTATATTCAAATGTGTTTCTAATATTTTTTCACCCTCAAAAATCCACTGCATAGATGAATTATTACCTCTGGTTTTCGTTAATATGATATAAATGGAACGCTTATACAAAGATGTGATAAATATGGTTGTTGTGAGGAGTCAGTGAGGATGGGAGTCTACAACCAGAGGCCACCCTTCTGTTCCCATATCCAAAGTGGATATAAACCATTTAGGAAAATAAGATAACAAGGAGAAAATGCAGGTTTATAAGCAAACATTATCAGCCTTAAGTGTTTGCAAAGTACCTGCTTGCATTACTTCTAAATGTCAGCTACGCTTCACTGACAGTTTACATCCGTGATACAAGACAAAACGTCAAATAGCAATATGTCATGGTAGTGGGTTGTTTTAAAAAAGTGGAAGCAGTGCAAACACCTGCACTTCCCAGATGGTGTGAATGAGGACAGTGATTACTTATTTAGTAGATGGGCAGAGAGAGAGAGAGAGAGAGAGAGAGAGAAAAATGGGAAATGAGATAAGCAAGTCAAGGAAGAGAAACTGAGCCAAAACAAGGGGCAGAAAAAACAGACAGAGAAAATAAAACGGATACAAAGAGAGAAAACACAACGAACGAGATAAAGACAGAAAAGATATGGCACAGCGTGACTCCCTCTCATGTGTTCCAGTAGCTTTTCAGTTTCCATTCAAGCTGTTACATATTTTTCATTCACTCCCAGGCTTGATCTCTCCGTCTCTCTGTTTCTCGCAGACTTTCTGTCCCTGCAATTCTCTTTTTCCGCCACGGAAATCCATCAAAGCACAGACAGAAGGAGGAGGAGGGGAACGAAGGCAAATAACCAAGCGGCTGTTCTATAACTCTCTCTGACTTCAGCCTTCATTAGACTGACATGACAGAGATGCTCTTATTAAATACTGTTAATGTACAGTATGTCAGCCACAGTTCTTCCCAGCTCGCTCTCTGAACAAAGCAGATAATAAACAGGCATTCAAAGCTGTGAAAGACCATCTTTTGGTGGATATGTGCAGGATTCTATGTGCACATATAATTTACCCCCAGTGGCTTCCTCTGGGTCACCTTTTATAACCTCTGGTTTTACCTTTATAGCCAAGCCTTTTTATAACTCTCATGCTGTGCTGTGCTTTTATTGCAATTAACTTTTGTTTATGTATTTATTCATTTGGATTTTTGCATGTGTATGTGAAGCACTTTGTAACTGTGTGTTTTAAAAAGTGCTCTATAAATAAAGCTTTACTTACATGCATCTGTGTGAAGACCAACAGCGCAGCCATTTATGTGGGAGTATTGAAAGCAAACTGCTTTCTCATATTCTCATGCTCAAGAAAAGAAAGGCTTCGTTGAAACTCACCTTTGCTTCCACTGTCGTCCATGAATGTTTCCTGTATGTGCTGCGCTATATTTTAGCTCGCAGCCAGGCTGTGTGTGTTCTGTCATACAATGTTTTAACTCAGCTGCCAGAAGCCGTTGAAGCTAAGCTACTTAGGAAAAGCAAGAAGTGAACGACAGGAGAAGAGAGGGAGGAAAGGGGGCAGAGGGAGGGCAGGGATGAAATGAGCTTTTATCCAGAATAGGCATATAGAAGAGATGGAGGAGGAGGCGGAGGAGAGATAGACATGAGAGAAATAGGGCGGAGAGAGGGAGGACAGGTGAGGATGAATGGGGAGATTTGGAAGGATGGAGTGGGAAGGTGGGAAGCAAATGAGAGATGGGGAGGCTGGGAAACGGAGTAAAAAACGGTATGGAGAGACGTTTAAAAAGCCGATGATGGAGAGGAGTGATTCGGCGAGATGTGGTGGAAAAAGGTAGAGGGCTGGAGGGTGGCAGGAGGGATTTGGGCTGGGATGGATCGAGGCCTGTGAATAGCCCCCTTCTTCCACTCAGAGGCCACATGACCAAACAAATTTTGTGATTCACTGGATTTGCTACACCTGGACGAGCAGGATAAACATGCAAATAATGTACGGCCCACAAAAATGATGACTCCGCTCTGTGCTCCACGATTGAACCGTGGAGCTGGAGGGGGCGCAGGGAGGAGGGATTGGGGAAATGGGGAGAAGACGCAGGGGTGGAATGGAAGGAGGGAATGATAGATGATGGACAGAGGCGAGAGAGGAGGATTTTACGATAAAAATGAGCCAGGAGACAGACGAGATGAAGTGGGGAAGAAAAGGTTTGGGGAGGAGTGAGGTAAGAGGACATGGGAGACGAGAAAAGGATGAAAGAGGAGGGAGAGTAGACATATGGTCCTACTGATCTCGACTGCAAGCCAGGTGTCTTACCCCCTCAGACACACACACCTGACACTAAAGGGGATATTAATATCCTTTGGGCCATATGAGACAGATGGTATAGTTCATGTTAATCCCTCTCTGCCCTCCAAAGCTGACCCTGCCACAGACAGTAAACACAGTGGCAGCCAGCCAGGAATCCTCTAAAGACCCCTGAACACAAAAACAAGCTGTGACCAAAGGTTGACACCAACATCACCAACCAGCCAACCAAAGCTAAGGTCATTTTCTACCTTCATCCCCCCCCCCCAGGTGTATACCCCATGTCTGTATCAGAGGATAAAGTGCCAGGGGAGGAGGTGGGCCGTCTGAAGGCCAAAGACCCTGACCTCGGCGACAACGGACTGGTGAACTACCGCTTGATAGATGGAGATGGGCTGGGCATGTTTGAACTGACCACCGACTCCGAGACCAGAGAGGCTGTTATTAAGCTCAAGAAGGTAAGGAGTGAAGGAATTGGACTTGTGAACTGAAACACGTAATAACTTTGTTGGCAGTGGAAACAAGTTGATGTGACAAACTTGTTAGCCTACATCCAGCGGTTACAGAACCGCACTGTCACTCATTTGGAGTCGCGTTTCTGGCCACCATGCAAATGTAAGTCCATTACTAACACTTTTTTTTTTTTGCTCTGTTCATCACTGCGGGCGACACCAGCAAACATTGTCGCACTAAGTTTAGTAACGGTAGGTTTTGCCACGTAAAAATCTAAATGCTACAGAGCCGAGAGGAAACGCTAGAGAATTGAAGATCCACAATGGAAAGGGAGAAAGTAGCAGTAGAAATGTTGCTTGTTGTTCCTCTGGTTCAGTATACAGAACATTTGATTAGTTATGATTAGGTAAGAGTTTAGACCCTGGTAAGGAACGTTTGGTCAAAAGTACTATTCGCTGGTGGTTGCGGCTTCAACAGATAGCTCTGACAGAAACAAGCGCGTCATCAACCATTTCTTTCGCTTTGCCAGTGCAGAGATGTAGCTGAGACTGCACATTTCCTTCAGACAAAGCAGTTTAGCGCGAGCCTAGGTCGACCCACGTCTGAGCCCGTTTTCATGTTTGTGTGTTAAGGAAGAAGGAAACGGAGGATTGACCAAAGAAAGAAGAAAATAAAACGGCACAGTGAGGGAGGTGGGTGGGAGCACAGGGGAGGTTTTCCCTGACGACCCTCACAGTTGCTTATTGGATTTGATATGAACACCGACGTCCGTGGTTTGTTTGTTTGTGTGTGTGTGTGTGTGTGTGTGTGTGTGTGTGTGTGTGTGTGTGTGTGTGTGTGTGTGTGTGTGTG
>JAVQJF010085538.1:0-15753 GCA_036023855.1 Gadopsis marmoratus
ACATTAACATCCACAGCTGCCTGAACTGCACAAATGTCAAATTCATTGGCAGAATTGTTTCACCTAAACAAGGTAAGAGCTGAAATACACGACGTTACAGAAAGTTAGAAAAGAAAAAATCTAAATTTTGATGGTTTTAGTTTGTTGTGTTTTTGATGCTTTTAGTTTTTGACCTTGTGTTTAGTATGTTGTGTTTTTAGTTTTTGACCTTGTTGTTTTGTATTTGACCTTGTCGTGTATTTGTCATTTTTGATGTTTGTAGTATTTGACCTTGTTCACACAGTGAAGTACCTCTGAACCTTTGAACCACCGGTTGTTTGTGAAACCTGCACCCACCTTGTTGCCTCCGCTGGGATTCGAACTCACGTCCATCCCACGTCGCCGGAGAACCGGGGACTTTGCCTCTGAACCATCTTCAGCGCTGATGGACACAAAGAGAAACGGAGATCAGAGAGTTCAGTGCTTCAGTACAACGTAGCTTCATTACTTTGTTTGCTTGTCCGCCTGATAGCAACATACAACTGATCACTAGAGTAGAAAAAGTCAATTAATACAAGTGTTGCACGCTACTGTGTCGAGTGTCCTGTTGTCCCATAGTGTCTGCTGTTGTCTGGGGGCTTTTATTGTGAAGGGTAAGAGCGGACGTCGTGGATCTGACGTGCGCTGCCTTTTTAAGATTTGGACATCCCGGCTCAGAGTAACGCGCCTCCGTGTTTTTATTTTATTGGATATATACATACATATATTTATATTTTTACATATTTATGTCAGTACATGCGCACGCAGAACCCTCGGCTACAGAACCGAAGTACTGAGGAAGAAATACACGTTACCGTCACAGTGGACAAGTGCGACAATAAACATTTCCTAAAACTGTCGCCGGCGTCCTGAAAGCTGCTGCGCGTCGCTGGAAATTAGCTCCCACGCTGATATACAACGTTTAGCTGAAGCTAGCTGACCGTTAAACGGCTGAATTCCAAACGTGTCGAAACCGAGTCGCGCTGACGACGAACCGGGCGGCTCCAACCTACCGGGGATTTTGGAGGCGACTCAGAGACACTTCACACCCACTTTTTGGCAGCAGACGCGGCAGCTCCGCTGTCCGGACTTTCTCGGGGGTTTTAAACTTCGCCCGCACAAGCACATCTGCACACGCGCGGCGTTCACGAGCTCCCCCGGAGCTCCGAAATCGCAGCTCTTACGTCACAGCCGACTCGAGCGCTTTGGTTTGTTTGTTTGTTTTTTTTTTGTTGCGCACAGTTCACGTCGTGTTGGATCTGTGTCCATCACAGCGACGCATTGAGACGCCTCAGCCCGCGTGGTCCGCGTTGATGATGCTTAAATAAAAACAAAAAAAAAACGTCTCGCATATTTCTACAACTTGTATTTACTGCCACACTAACTAGTCGAAATATTTCCAACACCGCCCGAAGGTAGCATTACTTGAACAAAGCGTGTTAAACAAACCAAAACACGCCCTGAAAGCTTCTGTTGCATTATGAGGCGACTTCCTGCCGCACAAAATCTTGGGCACCAAATGTCCATCCCATAATTGTTCCAAAACGTGGTCACCTGGTTTTTGCATTCAGAGCGGACGGGAGATGTGAAACCATCGTCTCCCTCCTTTGTGGTGGCTGTGAACGCACCTGGGAGGGGGGCGTGGTCAGTTTGATGCGTACCTGTGTTGGCCAGGGTTATTTATTTATTTCCTTTTATGGTTATTTCACTTTTTTTTTCTTTTTACAGTTTAATTTTAATTATCAATTTGGTTTTTTTAACTGTTCACTTTTATTTTCTGAAATCACCATCTCTTGAAATGTTGATATTGTTTCAAACTAAGATACTGTATCTTCATATTTCCAGGGAAAATAATTCAGATGGAAAAATCCTAAATCTCACAGCTGTTTATACAAGATCAAACTAGTATATAAATCCTTTAACCTGCCAAAAATGTGAAAGGATGACAGAAATGCTGAGACATTTGGAGCTGGCGGACTTCCATCTACATTAGTCATGGAAATCTCTAGAGAAAAGTAAATGGTGCTGAAGGACACTTTGACAAACACATTTATCTCGGTTAGTAACTGAGCAAATACCAACTCGGTAAGTGCAGTCGGGACAAGGAAATAAAGTGTTTTCTCTCTTGCAACTACACTTTGCAATATGCACAGATTGACAGAAACCGTTTCTCTGACCTTTAATTATCAATTTAAATTTATTACGCATGGAGCAATACAATATATTACAATATAGTGTATATTTGAATGAATGTCATTGAATGAACACCCAGAAAAAAAACGAAAAATAAATATAACGTTCATTAAACAGAGCACAGGGCTGACATAATCAGAACGTACAGATCAAACTGCATATCATATGAATGCCTTAATAAGAGCAAATGGTAAACAGCCGGGTGGTTTTTACAAACACATGTCATTCCACTCATCGAATAAGGGACTATTTTACACCTGAAACCATTAAAACATGATTGAAAACCAATGGCTAAACTTGAAGAAGTCTAAAAAAGGACCATAGCTTTCCCCCATTAGTTCACCTCGGACTGCATTCTGTATTCGCATGGAGCCGAATGCAGCAACTGCTCATAAGTTCAAACTTGAAAAGTGTTTAAGTGGAGATTTACACATTACTAAATTAAAACCCGTTGTCCACAAAAACTATTTGTCACGTAATCAATAGTTGCGACTAAAAACGTAAACCCAGTAACTGCCAGGTGTAACGGCTGCCTAATAACATGTTGCGTATAATTGACCTTTAACCCAGGTTTCACACGGTCTCTTGGCTCTTTAAGGTGTCGATCTGCAGCAGAGAATAACACGCTATTAAATATGGAAGCATTAGACACGTGAACAACTTTATTACCTAAATTAATTCTTTAGAAAAGAAATTGGAACAACAAAAATAGTGACGAGAGAGTAGATTTAGGGTGGGTGGAGTAAAGTTTCGCCCTGTTGACATCGCTGCCCCTTTTACAGGGGACTACAAAGCAAGAAGACACCCAAAGATCACTCTTCTCTTCTGCCTCGTCCCGGGTGAGTGGGCCACTGGGACGAGGCCTATATGGGATGGAACACACCCGAAAAAACGCCTGACGACTCAGGCCACATCGCCGAGGAGGCCCGAAAGCTCCAGAACATCTCCCTCCTCCCATCCAGAGCAAATTCTGCCTGGTTATCTATTCATCTATTCATTCATTCGTATGTCCAGTAGTTACAGCTGTGTCTGTGGGTAGTAGTAGAAAGACTGAACTAATTAATTGGCTAACCATTTTTCCCTTTTCAAGGGTGGTGCCTCGAGGTGAATTTAATGTTAACTAAATTCTATTATTTAATATACGTATTGATTATTTCTGATAGCTGAAGTTGAGTAACATATTGCTCCTTCAGTTTGTATACATCCGTCTTAAGGCCCATGGTGCTGTTCTGCGAGGCTAAGACTGCTACACTTTAATTTGCATTTTCTTTCACACATTGGAGCAACTGCCAGAAGAGCAGATGTGATACTGAATCTGCCACAAAATCTCAGTTCCTTTAGTTAGTGTAAATGCTGCCTGGATTTAAGACGTCACATCCCCAAAGTAAAAGTCCAGAAGGTTGAGAAACTGGTGTATTTCATAACGAGGAAAGTCTCCTCTTTGGACATTAAAAATAGGCCTGGTTGTAGTTTTCCATTTTAAGTAATTGGTGGTCAAGAAACCACCTCATAGCAGCAGGATGCTGGATTCTTGAGCTGATACTTTCAAAATCACTTAAAACCGTCCTGCAAGGGAACTGGGACACTGACAACGCTGGAATCTTCTCTTTGAAATCTTAATAACAAAAGCCCAGTTTAAGGCCTTTTCCAGTTTTGAAGTTTCTGTCAAACAAATCCTTGGTTCTCAATGTCCTTTTTAATGCAGTCGATTGAATCTTCATCTGAACGGTCATGTTTGCCATCTCTCTCTTTCTTGTTGCTGTCGGAAGCAGCTGTGTATTTGCGTGCGTTGCTTCCTGGCGAGGTGGACTGCAGCTCCCCTCGTATCCCGTTGAGCTCCACCAGACCGTCGTGCAGCTGCGTAGCCACCTCTCTGATTTTGGCAGCAAACTCTGACTTGGCCCCTTTCTTGAGCTCTTTGGAGTCTTTGGCCACAAAGTAGATGTCCATACCTACAAAGAGTCCGGTGAGTACACCTGTGGCCATGCTGGCGATCTGGACCGCTCGGGCTGCTGTGCTGCCCGCCACGTTGGCGATCTGCACCACGCGTATGATCTCATTAGCGTTGATGAGGATCGCCTTTCCTGCCATGGCACTGTCCTCATAGAAACTACTACTGAGCACAGGGAAGTCCTGGTTGTAGGCGTTTTTTTTCATCTTGATCAGGTCGAATTTCTTTAGGTTCTCGATACCCTGCTTGATGAAGGTCAGGCACTTGTTGAGGTCGGCCATCTTCTCCTGATAATCCTGCACAATCTTCTCCACCTTCTTGCGGTCCATTTGGTTGTTGACCTGGTTGGAAATGCTGGCACCAGCTGATGTCAGACCGCCCGCCGTGGCAACACCCAATCCCACCGCAGTCACAATCAAGGAGATTCCCATGGTGACCGGGGCCAGAGCGAGGCCGGTGATGGTGGCTACGCCCCCGATGGCGCTGGTGGAGCCGCCCGTGATTTGAGCGATCTTTGTGTTCTTGTTGAACTTGTCCAGGCCGTCTGAGATGCTGTTGAGGTCAATGACGTGTTGCCAGAGGCCTTCAGCGCGCTCTGAGAACAGTTTGTTGAAGACACGAATGCCCTTCTGCACTTTATCTGCCGTCACAGCAAACGCCCTGAAAGGAGCAAGTCAAGACTGATTACACACAACTAGGTCACTGTATCTTGGAATGCAGCCGTTTTATTTCTCACTTACAACTAGTGCATCCACCCACGTAGATATCTTATAGTGCTTTTATTTTTAAAACAACGTTCTGATTACTCTGAACAATTCACACAACTTGCCATCAACAGTTTTCTTTGAAACTAAACTCTACTAAAGACATTCTCCTTACAAAAAATTCTGTGGGTTGTTAGAGCAATGGTTTTAATTGTAATTGTGTCTGGGACATTGTTTCTGGCTCATGGAAGACATTTTAGATCTAGGTTAGGATATCACATTAACATAATGACACGTAAAAACATTTGCTGAAGAGACCCTTTAAAAGAACGAAGACATGAAGGCAGTGACATATTCTAAAAGTAACACCTATTTGACCCCATCACTTACTTGGCCTCTTCTTTTTCTGTCATGTCATCATCTTGAGCCGTGTCTTCCCAAGCTGAGGAAGTAAAAGTAAGAATGATATTTAGCATTCTCATAACGTACATGGCCAAAGGTCGGTGGACAGCAAAACAACCGGAAACATTTCCACCACATTTTGGAACCTGGCTGCAGGGATTTGTTCCCACCATAGAGGTCCAACGCTGATGTTGGGTGATGAGGAATGTCTGGCAGTATGTGTTCCAGTTCATCCCAAAGGTGTTGGATGGGTTTGGGGCTGAGGTTAGGGCTCTGTGCAGCCCAGTCAGGTACTTCCATACTAAACCCAGAAAACCCATTTCTTTATGGACCTGGCTGTGTCATGCAGAAACAGGAAAGGGTTTCCCCCAAACTGTTGCCACAAAGTTGGAAGAACACTTTTGTCAAAAATATTGTATGATGCAGCAGTACGATTTTCCTTCAGTTAGATCGTAGGGCCCCAAAGCATAAAACACAGCACACTAAAGTATGTAAACAGGGATGTCCACATACACACATCTGGCCCCCTACTCTCAGAACAAAA
The DNA here is from genome assembly GCA_036023855.1 of Gadopsis marmoratus. Classification (NCBI taxonomy): domain Eukaryota; kingdom Metazoa; phylum Chordata; class Actinopteri; order Centrarchiformes; family Percichthyidae; genus Gadopsis; species Gadopsis marmoratus. The sequence continues at coordinate 5,813 of JAVQJF010085538.1, forward strand.
CATAAAGGAAGCAAAACTTAAGTTATTTGTAACTTACACTCCACTGTGTCCCACCACTCCATAAGAGTCTCCACATCCTGAAAGACACCATTAGAATTGTATGGGTTTGCTATCACAAAGATTAATAACTAGGCCTCAGATTAAATTCAAGATGGAGATATATTTAACTTCAGAAACCAACCTGTTTGTTTTCAGGCTGTGCTGAGTCAATACAGAAGTCCTCCAGCTTATCAAACAAGGACCTGTTTCCACCTTCATCCTGAAACAACAGAATTAATATCGCTTTAAAAAAAAAAAGAAATCACATACCATACCAAGATTTTCCTACATAAAGACAAAAAGTCTGGGTCTACAGTGCAGCTAAAGTTTATATTAGTGGGACAAAAAGGCTGAGAAACATAAAGAGTTAGAATTCAAATGATCACGTGTGACATATATTTAATTTCACCTTCTTATACTGTATATGCTCAGAACTAGAGAGGAAGTTATGCTAAAATGATTGTGCTGACTTTTTTTTTTTTGCAGAAGTAAGAAGGGCCAAAATTTTACATGGACACTTTGAAAAGGGAAGCACATAAACAGGTTTGGGTACACTGCAACCGTAACTCATCGCTTCTTCCATGCAACACCGTGTGGTGGAGAAAGGGGCTGTTTTCAGGGACATGCCGGGTAACTGAAACAGACCTTTTGTAATCTTGAACCACATCAGTCTGGTGGATACACAGACACAGACTGGGTGGGAAAAGGTTAAAAGTAGCTTTATGTAATGTGAGGTGGCTGAAGGAAGGAAAGAAAGAGAAGCAAACATCAAATGCATTTTTCCGTCTCATTGAGAAACAGGCTGACAAGTGTTTGATTTTCTCTACCTCCTCTGTGTTGCCTGCAGCTCCGTGCTTCTGTATAACTTTGCCCTGAAACCAATGAACACACAATGAAGTTTAAAGGGGTGAAGGTCTGAGAGGACTAGCACATGTGTCCACATCTGTGTTGCTGCAATACAGCATAGAGCCATCAGTGGCAGCACTGAGTGCACAGTCTGCTGAGGAGCGCTCAAATCCAATTCTTGTTCTGTGTCCAAAATGACATTATCGTTCACTCATTCACTATCCCCTATTAAACACTCAAAGGTTTAATCTAAGTTGAGCAGTAAATTGAGATTTTGGACTCGTATAGTATCATTTTGCATACAACTGACAGCTGTCTCTTTCAAAGGGAAAATATTATAGTGTACATGCTTTGGACACTAGTTTTTTGTTCCATTGCAGGAATTGTGGAGGGCACTATATAGTGGATGCATTTTACAATTTTAGTAAAAAATAAATTATGTACACTAAGTAGCAAATAGGAAGTCATTTCTGACACAGCTTTGAATGTTACAGGAGTAGGTGTAATGGAAACCACTGGAATACTAAGGACAGGCCAGATGTGACTGCAGTGTTGTCCTCAATGATGCAGGTATAGCAGCCTTTTCCTTGGACGTGTGTTAAAACACATTTTGGCAGTGCTGTTTAAACAAACAGGTACTATCCAACAAGTTTGTACAGGTCACATATTTGAACGTTACCTTGATTTGAGGCATGAAGGGATTGGGTCTCTTAGGTTTCTTGACTTTGGCCTAAAAAGAAAAATAAGGACTACAGTGTTACTCCAAGGAAGATGAATTCTGAATTGTTCCTTCAGCAGTAATTACAGTAAGAGTGAACAATTGTTCCTGATGACTATCATTGTAAAAATCAAACCAAGATCACTCAACAATCAACAAAGGAGCAGAAATAAAAGAGCTAGAAGACCTCCTCTGTTTTGTCCTTGTCCTCGTCTTTCTTTCCCTCTTTGAATGAAGAATCATCATCTTCTTTCAGCCCCTCATCATCAGCTGGAGCCTGAAGTAAACAGTCAAAGTGTGAACATAACAATGAAATATATAAGTACTTAGCAAGGTTGCATAATATGAACTACATCTAATTAAAAATAAACACTTGATTCTAACACTGTGTAGCCTTTGTCAAAAACAATTTGAGGAGGTAATAAATTAAGTATAGTATATATAACCATTGGAGATACCTACAAAGAATAAACGTCTTCATGACTGTATTTACTCGACACAAAGTGTAAAATCAAGAACATTCCTCTGCTGCAGCACGTGGTGTGTAGGCTACAGTTGGACTGAATATACATTTGTAAGCACAAATGGTGACACTGTCGTATTTAAGTGTTTAACAGCCAATGGTTTATGTCAATATTCATGCCGTTCAGTTCTGGACACAAGATGTCTCGTACTTCGCTAACAAGTCCATCCTCAGTGGAGGTTTTAAGTTCCCTCATCACACGTGTGCAAGTTGCACATCGAATCACGACTGGCTCCCAAACTAGCTGCGATGATAAACTCAGGTTTAAGGTGAGCAGAGAGAGACTTTCCCCACTTCAGCAGGTCAATGTGAAAAAAGGCTCCGCACATCCATCGTTCTGCACAACGAAGCTCGAAGAGCCACGTGAAGCAACGAGGAAAACTTTGAGTTTAAATTTGTATCCGTTTTTGTAGCTGCAGTCAGGAAGAAACCCATTATGGCCAAAAGCTGATAACGAACAGTTAATACTGGTCCAAAATATCAGCAAACCAACACATGGGTCTAACCCTTACTGTACACGTCAGTACCTGATGTTCGCTCTTCTGCTTTTGTGGACGACGTCTCGCTGCTCTGTTCAGCTCCTGAAATTAAACCAGAGCAGTTTGCTTAACTACAGGGCCGACAGTCCAGTGTCGATACACATCGGCTCCAAACCGATGCAAAACAGCCATTATTCCCTAAAGCCTGAAGGCTTAAACTACCTCCTCTGATGGTCTGGCAGGAATTACAGGAGTTTCTGCAGGTTTTGCTTTTTTATCTCTGGAGATCATGTCCTTGTAATCCTGCAGAGGACAAAGTAAAGACACTTTCCATGTATAAAAAAAACATGAAACTTAAAAGCATAGTATGTAACCGTCATGCCTTCTGCTCGACATACTTGATTATTTATCCAAATTACAAAAACGTTAACCGATTCAACTTATAGATCTTCAAATATATTAAAACTCTGTGGAAGCAGAAATATACAACCCACAGATCACTTTGTAATTCTGGGAAGTGTACCGGATTATCCTCAGCTGCTTTTGGTTTTACTTTGTCGCATGTGGATGTCGTCCCCGTCTTCTCCTGTGGAGAGATCACAGCCACACCAACACAATATAACAGAAGTCAGAACAGTTTCACTTGGACCACGTGTCATTGAGTGGCAGCTGTGTACCAACTGCTTGCGAACCTCTTCACTTGGTCTACGTGGGACCGGTGGCCATTTCACTTCTTTGCTTCCTCTCTCAAAAACAGTGTGGGAGAGCAGGAGGGCAGGGCGGCTACACAGTGAACAGGGCAGGATTTACAGGGAGGTGAGGGGATGAGGAGGATGTGGTGGAGGTACGGAAGAGGAGGAGCGTGAGCAGAGAAGTTGACCAGCTGTGTGTGTGTGGGGGGATAACTGATGACTCATGAGTGATGCAAAAAATAGACCGTCTGCTTTCGGATTCTCTTCCATTCGTTTCTCCTTCAGCGACACGTTCAGTGTCTTTCTGAACAAAGAGCATTAAATATTTGCTATTAAACTGTATCAAGCAATTAAAAAGACCATACCAGTATTTGTTGCAAGTTTAACTATTTAACTACAAATCACGTAGTGTATACTTCACATTTTGGCTGACCATTTTCAAATCCATGCTGTGCAGTTTTAAATTTTCAGGTGTATTTTTCCTACAATTCCGGACAGCCATTGATTTCCATTCATATCTGTATGGCATAAAAATCAAATGGCAGACTCTTGAACTTGTTGCGTTATTCATCACAGTGAACATCAAGCCTGTATTACATCTTGCAAAAACAATTTATTCTATTGTATTATTAATAAATGAATAAAATGGCCTGTTAGCATTATTAGCCTTCTCTGTTGAAACCAAGGGGCACAGACAGATGATTGGAGGCTAACGGCTAACTGAGCCTCTTGTTTTCAATCAGTATTTAATGCTGACTACTGACAAGCAATAAATACATCATCACACTGTAAAGAAATCAGTCAGATTTCCATGTTTTATAGATCCCCTGCTGCTGTACTTTAGTTTTACAGTCTTGCCTGGTGGCCTAGAGGTTGCTGTCGGTCGGTGCAGGTCCCTGTGTTGCACAATCTGCCTGGTCTGAGAAAGAAATGCGTGCAAGACAAACTGAGTGCAGATATTTGCAATCCTGTGACACTTTCTTGAAAGACTTCGGGCTGGGCTGCAGACAGAGCCTGTGGGCAAAATGCTTCTCAAAATCTACCTACGCAGGACTAAGTGCTTCACAATGCCTCCCATTCAACCATTCTCTCTCACACACACACAGCTCCTTGAGTAATAACAGCCAAATAAAATGTAGAGGCTTTTCTACCCTTCAATGAGAGAAGTGTCTGCTAAATAAAAATAACCAGTTAAAGGTCAAAAACGCGACATCAAACTTATGAAAAAAAAGAGCGAAACAGGAACAAGTAAATATCAAAGCACCTGTTTATTGCCTGATGACGTCTCGCTGCTCGCAGCTGGATCCTCGTCCACTGAGCCCGACTGATCCTGGAACTGCAGAGAGGAGACAGAAATGCATTCTTTTATGAAGAAATACAGAAATGAGCACACCACAGATCTCTCTTAATACATCCATGTATCAAGAGAAACCCGACTTATCTCTTGGGCACCGTCGACATATTATCTCAACCTCGCTTACTTTGCTCGCAGCTGGAAATGGAATCAGCTTGGTCATCGACCCAGCGAGTTTACTCTGAGTATGGCACAAAACAAAAAGAGGAAAAAACATAAAATAAGAAAAACGCACACACACACATCTTAAATTTCTGAATGAAACCAAGACAAGATCTTACCCACCTGTTTGTGACGGGGCTGACCCTCTGCAGCGTCCAACGTCTCCTCACAGTCAGAGTCGGAGTTCTTCTCCTGCAAATCGAGCCAAAACGTATCAGAAAGAACAAACAACAGTGGTACTAGTAGATGCATAAGCGGCTTTACATCATCTGTGGATTACTTCATCATATTTAGGCTTTTCCGCTGGAGGTACCATTTAGTTTCAGGGGCGTGAATCTCGTGGTTAAATGAACTCTTGGCACACGTCCAGAGAGCAGCCGCCTCTTACCTGCTCGTCAGTGTGGAACGTGCTCTTCATCGTCGCACCGACAGCGTTCTGAAATAAGACAAACACACCGTTACTGTTTGCAACCCCAACCCCAACCTCGACGTCATAGCATACCTCCTGCTTGGCTTCGTGACTCTCTGCAGCGGAGGTTTTCTCATTTGAGTGTCCATTCTTCTCCGCATCCCGTCACAAGAAAACACACGTCACCAATCATCAATACCAAAACATGACCAACAGGTGTAAACGCGCTGACTGGCAGAGTCCTTTATATGATGCCGTGTGAGATAAAACTACGTGCGATGAGGAGGTGGAAGGATTCTTTAGGACCGTCGCTGCCACGCCACCCTGAGGCAGTTAAAGTGACTGATTTTATATACTGAATATTATGTTAAGTGCTGCTGCAGTGCAGGTCCGAGGGAACTTAAAACAGACAGTGAGCTTCATCTCTCACCTTCGAAGACTTCTCTGTGAGACTGCCACTAGCAGAGAGTTCACCGTCGCCAGACAGACCATCCTAAACAGGGGCAGAATGTTAACAACCGAGAAACAAAGACACGTGAAACAGACCATTTTACTGGATTGAAAACCTGTCAATTACAACCCAGATCTTACCTGAGACTGAGATTTGGCACCTTTTTTTCAGAACACACTACTAAAGATTCCCCCTTTCACCTGAGGAAATAACATGAAGCCAACATTTAATATTACTACATTATCTGTTGTGGTTGATCTTACAGCATCGCTTGACCTTTAACAAACCCCACCTTAGTGCTGCTATTCACAGAAAGACCGTCGTCGCTGCCTGACGGCTCGCCGGGTGCAGACAAACCATCCTGACAGCAAGAAACAAACATCCCTTACCAATTATTACCATCGTGTCCTAATGATGCAACACAGGTAAAAACCAGACAAGTGAGACGCACAAATCTCCCCTGAGGTTGTGTCCTCGCGCCGAAAGGCTTTGGGGATTTTTTAAACATTCCACTGAATATCCCTCCTGGAGACAAAAAGTCACATACTAATGACTATTTTATATATACACACACACATTAAATGGAATAAAACCAAATGCTTGGTCTTTTGAACTGATGCAGCTGTCTGGTGGACAGGCTTGATGTGGTCTGGGGCTTGATGTGTTGGCCAGCACTTCTTCCAAATTGCTGACGCGTGCAGGTTGAGCTCACGCTTCCACAAACAAAACTCCCAAACTCAACATCCAACAAGTTGGGGGTCTACACTTACTGCACTGTTGGTTCGATCCCAATCATATGTCACTAGCTTAAAACTAAAGAAGAACTCAGAGGTCTTTTAGGAGGGAAATCTCTCAGTTTAGGAAAAATAGAAATATCGTCATATTCTGTAAATATGCATCTACTCTTCGATGTTTTGGTGCCTACTGTTCAAGCTGTGATCTCTGATGTACACTGGGCTTGTTAATTAAAATGTTTTAAAAAAGCTGCCGAGTATTGTATTTTGTTTGTACTTGTTTTTCTTCAGTTGTTTGCATTTAAAAAAGATAAAAGAATGATTTGGCTGCTGAGACTGACCTTATTTGCTGTGTTCTCGGACGGACTGTCGGCACCGGCTGTCAGCTTGCTGTCCAAACGCTCCTGAAACACACGAGATGATCCGTCGACCTCGTCCTGAAATAACACATTTTATTTCTCAGACATTTAAGCTGATCATTATGTGCAGGACACGTAACAGAAGATGGCGTTTCAGCTGTGAAGGCTTCCGGAGATGTCCCGATTTCGGGGGAACTGTTTAGTTCCAAACAGCTGTGTGGGGAAACCAGGAACATCCCAGAGCACAAAGCAAACTCACCTTTGATGACTTGTTGTCGTCCGTTAACCTGCAACTGCTGACAGACAGTTCTGGATGTTGGACGGAGATGTTGTCCTATGAAAGACTTCAAATATTTAACATCTCACCTGCAAATTTCCACACAGCAATGGAGACACATATTTATATATTTGATCGTTTATATTTTATTCATTTCCTTATTGGCTAATCTGTCTGTTACTTTTTCAATTAATTCATTAATTGTTCAGTCTATAAAATGTCAAAAAATATTTTAAAAAAATATGCAGATTCCCAAAACACAAGGTGGTTTTTTCTTTATTACAGCGACATAAAATCAGAGAATGGCTTAAACTAAAGATCAATAAGCCAAATACTTTTTAATCTTTTGTTGGTCAACTAACTGGTGAATCGATTTCTTTCAGTTCACGTTAAAGATCAGTTACATTTTTTAAAAATAAGCAACAATAAGTACAGCACACCGTTACAAACCTGTGGCTGGCCCTCCTTGCCAGATTTGGACGTCTTCATAAACATAGCTTTGAACACGCCCCCTTTCTCCTGAAATATGAATAAATAAATCCGTCTGCATGCTAAAAACTTTTTTTTTTTTTTTAAATCACTGCCACTTATTCCTAACGCAAGGATATTTCCTCAGTTTACATTAGTTAGTGATGATCATAAATAATAGGAAGCTAAAACAAAACACAAGACAAAGGATTTACACAAAGGTTCCCCTGCGTCACCTTGGTGCTGTTGTCCGTCAGACTATCGTTGCTCTTGGAAAGTCCACCGTTGTCTGATAAACTGTCCTGTAAAGTCAACACAGAGCCTATGTGAGTAGATACGAGTACAACGTAAATATTAGCACCAAACATCCCATATCAGCAATTAATAATCAATAGCGAGATTTCATCAGTGTATTAGCTCATTGAATAAGTTTGACGTTAAGCTCCAGATATAAATTAAAGAAAGATAAAATACTACAACATCACCTGTGCTTGGACAGATGGTTCTGCAGACTTGGAGGATCTTTTGAACATCCCAGCGAATATCGATGATCTTTGCTGAATGAGGAGCGAAAAAAGGGGAAAATCAAACTGGGAAAGAAAAACAAATGTAGCAACTAATATGCATTTGAAGGCACACGAAGGACGAAAACACAGGACAAATCTCTACTGCAGCTTCAGGTCTGACACACCGACCTGGACTTCACACGTTGTTGACAGTAAGTTAAGAGTGACTGTTCTGTTTCTAGCTCTGGGAAAATTAATCACATTACTGATTTGTCCGTTTAAGAATCACATACAGAAGAAGGAGAAACTGGTGAAATTCTGCACATCATCACACGGTGAAATGCATTAAAAAGTGCGCCAGTCTCTTTCTCTCGTCTTTCTTATTGTAATGTAGTAATTTGATGATGCAACAGAAAATACATTTTTATGAACTTATGTGATCTACCAACACACTGGATGGAACACTGTTGGCTCTCTGTAGCGTTAAATGTTCACAACATTTTAAAGCCTTTTCCAGTGATGCAGTAGTACATTTAGTTGGTGATCATCATAAACATAAACTGTAATGCTTTACTTTAATAAATATATATATATATATATATTTAGGTCTCATATGTCGCTATAATATTCTAGACAAGAACTGATATGTTACTTTAACCTCATAGGAAGCTTCCTGCAAAAACTATATAATCTTGTACAAATTATAGGAAGAGAGGAGACAGTTAATTACACATTCAGTTAAATAAAGTGTGAGTATTGCTATTGATAAGAGAGTGTTTTAGTCGGTGCACAGCCGGACTAACAGAGTGACCGTGCAAAAATTGGATACTTTGCTTTACATACAATTCAACATACAGGAAGAATTTAATTTCCCAGAATGAAATAATAATTAATGTGATCATTTAAAGCATTACCATGTATGCCGTCTTTCGCCTAACAGCGCTTTATAATATTCTTTTCAATGTTTTGGCTGCGAGTTTACGTTGCTGTTTAGCCACGCCCCCCCCCAGCCACGCCCTCCGCCAGAGAGTTTGCGCTCTCGAACAACGTTGTCTGCAAATCACAGCTGACCGTCAGCGTTTGACCTTCATAAATCACGGTTTGAGGTCACGCCCGGCACGACACAAAACGCGTCGCCGTCCGCACCGTTAAGGGCTGGACTCGGGTCTTTAGTCCAACAAACACAACAAAGTTACAACAGACACACTAACGGCCGCCAGCTCAAACGTTACACCAACAAGAAACGGTGTTAATTCGGACATGGACACGTTACTCACAGCTGCGCCTCCTCCATCACACTCCAGGTCCACGTCGCCGTATCGATCCTGTCAAACAGCGTCGTTATTTAAGACAACCAGCGCGCGATGCCGCAGAGACACGAAGGTTCGTTTGTCTGGAGGCGAACTGAAAACGTGAACTCACCATCAGTGTTGTTCTTCCGCTGCTCAGCCGACGGAAGGTTCGCGTCGACGCCGCCGGCTGGAGGTCAGAGACCCGCCGAGCCGTGCGGGGTTTTATGAAGTATGAATGAACACATGTCCGCCCCCACCTCTTTTGCCTGCGCATTATCGTCCAGCAGAGGGCGTGTCTGTCTCACCTGGGAGCTTGAGGTTCAAACGTCATGCTGCTTCAAGTGCTGCTGGGAAACTCCACACTTCTATGAATGGGATGGTGAAATCAAATTCAGCGCGCAGCACCGGATGTACTTTCGTTTATTTAACAACTTCTGCTGCGCTAAATGCGTCTCATTGTCAATATAACGGAAGCGACGCAGCGCAGTTCACAGAGTTGTAAAAGCCGATACGCCGTGTTCACATGTCTGCCATGAACGTCTCACAGCTACAGTCCTGCAGAGGTTCACCATGTGTCAAGTAGCAGCTGAAGTTAAGCTGCTGGTCTAAGTTACCACTCACACAGTAACAAC
>JAVQJF010085539.1:0-26978 GCA_036023855.1 Gadopsis marmoratus
AAAAAAAAAAAGAACAAAAAGAAAAAGCCCCTCTTTTCTCCCCCCCCCCCCCTCCAACCCCTCTGCCGCTCCGGGCTTCTATCACGGTGCCGCCGTCCCCGCGCTCGAGCTCATGTCAGCAGAAAGAGCCGCGTCTTCGTCTCCCCGCTCGGACTCCTTCTAACAGGACTGCTGCTGTTCACAGGGAGAGCTGAAGAGCTGAAGAGCTGAAGAGGGAAGAAGAGGACCGGCCGGAGATCGGAGGGACGCGACTCAAGGCAGGAGTCTGCGCTCAAATGACGTCCATTGAAAGGAGGAATCAGTATATCTAATCAGCGATGGGGAGGGAGGGAGGGAGGGAGAGAGACTGTGGAGGGAGTGGAAAGAGAGAGAGAGACAAAAAGGGGGACATTCACTCCGGTCTGACGAATCAGAGAGAGAGAGAGAGAGAGAGAGAGAGGGGAGGGGGAGGGGGGGGGTTTAAAAGGGTCCCAGGGCCAAAGCGCAAAAGTGAAAGAAAGACATAGGAATGAAGGGAGGCGGACTACAGACCGGGGGAGAAGGAGCCGCGGATGGAAACAATGTGCACCTCTGAACTGGGTGAGAATCCAGCAGACGACGCTGTGGGCTCATTCCTGCCACCCGTCCCTTTGTTTCCCACCTCACAGTCCTCCATGTGTGTGAGGGGGGGTGGGGGCCGAATTAATCCACCGGTTCCTCCTCGACTCCCGAGCCCGGAGAGTAGCGCCGGCTAACTTTTCGTAGCTTTGACCCGGAAAGACGCTGACAGAAAAAAAAAAAACGAAACAAGCCAATCCCCGGCCTCTGATAGGGCCGCTCGGGTCCGGCGCTCTAGACAACTTTTCACGCGCGGCCAGAAGGGCTCCACTCCCCTTCCTGCTCACACGAGCGCTTTAACGTGTCCAGGCGGCGGCGGCGGCGGGGATTTCGATCGCAAAACGTTGCGGTGCAAATATCTTTTGCATCGAAACGATTGGGGGTGTGTGTGTGTGTGTGTGTGTGTGTGGGAGGGGGGGCATGAAAACATTTGCCTGTAAATGACAAACAAACACCAGCAGAACGAACGCGGAGGCTGCCCGGCTTCTTTGCTTCCCTGCTCCCCGGCCGTCCCTGTCCTCCCAGGGACGCGCGGGGTGAGACAAAAACAAAAAAAAGAAAGAAAAAAAACACGTCCGACTGGCTTCTCCGCTTCTAAGTCCCAGATATTGCTGCCAAAACTTTGTCCGTGCCCACGAACAACACGCGCTCTCCACGCATTCTTGCGCACACGCACAGTCTGGACGGGCTCAAATGGCTGAGATATTAAAGCTAAAGGGGAAATTGTCCAATGCGATTCAAGCAGTTAATAAAACAGCCGCCATTTAGTCAAAATACTGACCTGGATTAAATGCGTGGCGAGTGCACGTTATTATTTTAAAGTCCCCGCGTGTCATTTAATATTTGGGCAATTGTTTTTGTGTGCGAGTTTAGAGAGAATCAAATAAAATCACTGGTGTTATTTTACTCATGCAAATTCAAAAACAGCTGATATTCCCGAAATTCCATATGATTATTATTATTATTATTATTATAGATACTATAGATTAATTGAACTCTGCACAAATATACAACAAATAAATAAGAGCCTATGAAATGAATAAAAGAACATGGAACTGTGCATCCTGCAGTTGGATTAAATGTGTGGCACCAACAGCTGTCAAAGGAATGACACACTTGGACCAAGACAATGCAGCACATCCCTAAAATAATTCTCTTTAGTCCTGTTCAAAAGCAAAATGTAATTTAATTAAAACAAGCCAAAGAGGAGCCCCTTACCTCGCAATCTTCATATTTAATGTTATCAGTTAATTTCCAAAGCATTTTCATGGGTTGCTGAGGTGGATATTGAGTATAGGTGTCGCCTTAGTCTTGTTTTCACCCAGTGAATTGTGCTCCCCGTTCAGAAAAACTACTTTTATTGAAGCTGTGGGCTGCTTGTCTGTCTTGCGCTCTGAGGTCTCCCTCTAATGGTGGAAGTGAAGGGCTGGAGCAGCTCTGTAATAACACTGGCACAGGGCCTCATTAGCATATCAACAGCCGTTTGATTCCCCCCATCTGCTGCACGCACACACACACACACACACACACACACACACACAACACCAATGGACAGCGCACAGGTAAAAACTAAAGCAGCAAGACGCGACACATGCTTATTATTTCTACTGTGCAGCGAGGTGTGTGTGTGTGTGTGTGTGTGTGTGTGTGTATGTGTTGAGGGGAGGGTATGGCCGTGCATGGGGGGGGGGGTGACCTGGATGCACCTGGGACGGGTTCTAATATGATTTTACATGACTTTCCGAAGCTATAGAGCAAAGCACACCAGGCTCCAGAAATGCTATTTTAGCTTTAGAGGTTGCATGTACATGATACAAAAGGAGCACTTCTTTTTTTTGCTGTGAATTTCTTTTTTAATAATAATAATAATGATTATTATAATTATTATAATTATTATTATTTTTGGCTAAAAGTGTCCTGCCTCGGTCCTGTAAAAAGCCCAGTGCCTTGTCGCTTGATGTGAAAACAGCATGCCTATGCAAATACGCCCCTGTCACACACTTTGCTGCCACCCTTGATTTTCGGACTCCCAAACTGTTATTTTAATCCCATTGAGAGTGGAGACCTTGAGAGGCTATTCTCTCACTGTTATGTTAAAAAGGTGAGCCACTCGAGGCGGCTCTACAGGTCCACTGGCTACCTGTAAGGGCGCAGGGGTTTGGGGGGGGGGGGTGTAAATAATTAACACAACAACATGGCCTTGTTTCATTTGAATGACCGGCTCGGGGAGCCCGGCTCTCCCCTGTCGCCGGCAGAGCCTTCACCTCAGCGGGTCGTGGGTCAGCAGACAGGTCGCCAGCTCTTCTAAGGCGTTGGCCGCCCTCTCGTTTCAACCCCGGATTAACATTTTTGGTGGAGCACCTTTTTTGTTGCTTTAACATACAGTAGAATGGAGGGATGATACTGGCTGACAATGACAGCTGTGTGCGCGGCGCGTCTTTCTGGAGGCCTGGCCGCGGTGGTCGCTGCCGCAGCGGGTGAAACTGAAGTTGCACCCCGCCAAAAAAAACACAACAACCAAAAGGCCAGGTTCCCGGCGAAGCCCTGACAGCCCGCGGAAAGACGTCGGCCATGGGATGCTCTGCAGTTCACCGGCTCCAAAAGCATGCAATCTGAATTTGGAGCAGCTGTGAAGTGCAAGTTAAAGACGCGGCCGTTTGGAATAAAGGCTGCGTTTCGTCGGTGCTGCACTTTTATGGCACAGAAAGCCGCGTCGCCTCGCGCCCGCGTCCACACGTTCCGGCCGTGATCAGACACGTGCGACCGGCAGCCCCGCCGGGGTTTCGGGTGCAAAGCAAGTAGGTGGACGAGTTGACGCGTGAGAAGCAAACTATCTTTCACTGACTGTGCATGATCCTTCTGACGGACAACGTCTATGAGCAGCTACACAAGAGTACAGCACCACCCTCCACCTCCCTCCACCCCAAAAAAAAAAAAAAAAAGACTTGACGGCGCCTGTGCAGCCTCATCCTTACAACAGGTCGACACTTTTTGACACTTTTCGCGGATTTCGCGCAGCCGACTCTTTGTCTTAAAGTAAGCAGCACATACCTGCCAGTCCCCCATCTTGCCCATGATTGACATTCTGTTGTTGTCTCCTGTTGCCTTCGGTGGTTTTCGGTGGATCCGGTGCCGCTGACTATCGCATTGAGCCTTCGGTCTCGAAGTAAACGTTGACTTTGTTTTTTTTTCCTCTCCCTTTTCACCCGGAGCGAATTGCCTCACCTGGTCATGAAAACGGTGCGGGGACACCTGGTGACGCATGCGCACTGCTGCGGGTGTGGACGAGAAAGGAGAAGCTACCTGGGAAACAGTGAAACAGCCCATTTGTGCGGGGCTGGATGGGCCTGAGCGGTCTGGTGTCAGTCAGATGGCTTTTCTTAAAACAATAATGACAAAACGCACCAGAACAAATAAAAACATCTTGATATGACTTATTTGAGGAAACTTAGATACAATCACAGCCAGTGCTAATGACTAAGTATTAATGGGGGGGGGAAATACAATATTAATTATATTTACAAGGTTAAAGTGTTAAGCTTTAACCTTATGAATCCATATTTTATGAAGTGACCGTTTCTTTTGCATCAGGTGAATGTGTACATCGAAGATTAATTTCGTTTATAAAAAGTGAGAAATTGCATTGTGCACGTTAAAGTCCAGCTAACCTGCGATGTGTAATTCCTGGAATAAATTAATTGATAAAGATGACTTGTTAGAGAACATGCTAAAACTGACAGGAAATGAAAGAAAATGGAGAAAAGCAAAAAAAAAAAAAAAAGAATATATATAGTAAATGTCTTCATAAGTAAAAAGGAAACATCTGTTAGTCCTGAACCAATTAATGAGACCATTTTATTTTATTCTTCAGCGTTTTGTCTTGGTAGAACACGTGAAATCTCACCGGAAAATGCAACTGTGACAAGTTAAAAACTTGAAGGTTAACTGCCAACATCATTACTTCTACACAGAAAGCCACCCTGCTGTTGTGAGGGTCATTATTTATTTATCCACTGTTTATTTCTAATACATACTTATGTAGATCCCTCCGGCCAAGAGCGAATGAGCTCCCCCTCTCTATGTCTTACACACGCACGCACACACACACACACACGCACACACACACACACACACACACACACACACACACACACACACAGAGAGAGAGAGGAGAGCAACACGTGCGCTCACATAGGTGATAATGGCCAAAGCTTTAGTCCCAAACCCACCTTGTTCCTCTCTATCTGACGCAGCACACTGCGGAGTTCCGTCTGCTGTGGCGCACAGCTGCACGGACGGTTCTCAGACACTTAATATTAAACAGGGCAAACTTTTTACGGGAAAATACTCTCTCTTTTTTTTTGCATTTTATCCAATACATTCTTTAGAGTAGTTTTTTTTTGTGTGTTTTGTTTTGTTTTGTTTTGCAAAATGCAGAATTTCACATAGAATCTATAGTTTTTGGGGGGTTTTATTTTGTCGTGTTTAAAATGTAAAACAAACCATCATGTTTGACTTCAAAGGCGAACACATTTTATTAACTGCACACACACACACACACACACACACAATACCTGCAGCTATATAGACCTCACCAGGACTGGACAAAAGAGAGGGAGGTGTGTGGGGGGGGGTCAGAAATATTGTTTGGGGCTCTCCGCACTAAGGGAGGAGGAGGACGTTTTTAAAAGCAGAGCTGCCTGAGAGTGGGGCAAGTCTCAAGACAAGACTGGGGTCCCGTTTGAACATCCAGCCTGTGTGTCCACCACAGCAGCGATCCTCCTCCTCAGACTGCGAGCTGTGTTCAATAGGCGTCGGCTCCCCCTCGGGCGTTTTGAACAGCCATTCATAGTTTAGACAAATTACACGAAATTATTATCATAATTGTTATTTGCTGTATTCATTTGGTAGTGATGTGTGTTTATGCTTGTGTGTGTGTGTGTGTGTGTGCGTGTGTGTGGTTGGTCCGTGTCTTATTCAAAAACTGAGCACTCGCTGAGACACCAGCAGATCTTCGTGCGTACTTTCTCCTTCTAATTGCCAAAAAAAAAACAAAAACCTGCTGTTAAAGCCTCCGGAAAGCATGTCTCCTCGTTGTCTCTCTCCTCCTTCCCTCGTAGTTTCTTTTTAAACATTGCTTCTTCCGAGTCATGGAGAAGTTCTAAAATCATCTGCCCGGGTTGATGTGCAACAACGGTTTTTGGCAGCAGGACTCGCCCGACTGCTGCTGACAGGAGCTTCCCAGGAGCCACCACGCAGCTCCGTGACATTCATGCAATTGGTGTCTGCTGAGTGAGGAGGTTTCAGGCCCCACTGCGTGGAACGCTGCTCTCCGAGGAAGATACATTGCATTCTAGCGCCACCTTGCTTCAAGAGAACAAGCGAGCCCCGTGGACTTGAGGCAACGTTGATGGTAATTGAAACCCAATTAAAATGTGTGCCACAGTGAGCATTCCAGTATGTGAACCTGCCAAACCGATGCCGGTCGGAAAAAAAAAAATTAGAAGCAGGTGATGGAAAAAGAACATGTGAAAATGAGCGAAATATCAAACACGGTCACGGGTCAAAATTCAGGCAAAAGTCGGGGTTGTTTATTACTTAACCACATTTTAAATAGACTACTTTCACTGGACCTGACTAGGCTCTCCAACTCTTTATCCACCTGTCCTTCTTAATGAACTTTAATCACACTTCCAAGACGGAACCTGCCCATTTTCACAGTCATCCAACAGGGAAAACTCCAAAACTGAAAACACATTCCGATGAAGCCAGAGGTGATATTGTTTGTGTTTTGTTCTGCCTCTGTGCGGACTTTGTTTTCTGAATGTAAAGCAAAATACATTTGCACTAGCGCTGAGGAAAATTAATCTAATCCAGTTAAAGCTGGAGGATGTTGGGGTGGGGGTGGGGTAGGGTTTAAAAAACATCCTCACCTTATCCTCTGGTGCCATCTTGTGGTCGCAGAAATAAAACCAGTTCCCACTCTGGCGTCTGAGCACCGTCTGTGGTGCTTCAGCTGAGTCTGGAGTTAGCAGATGAGATGGTATAACTGGGTTCAGCCTCGCCACTGTTTGTTCCAGAGATTATACATTTTTATGAAGCCATATCAAACAACACGAGTCCCCAGAGATTGGATTCCCTAGAGCCAAGGGCACCTAATCGTTCTTAGGAGGTGGTAGTAAGTCAAATTATTGGCTGGGAAAAAGAAAAAAAAATAGAATGATTATGCCAAACATGTTTATTAATCATTAATCGCACCACATGGCAACATTGTTTCAAATAGTCCCTGTCATACAATATATTATACATAAATACACATAGGTTTTATAAACACAAGCAGTGACATTTATAATTTTTAAAATAGAAATGACAAACGGCTTATTGCATGAAATTGCTGATGCGTTCAGGGACAGTGGGAAGTGACATCAATCCGGTTCATGCAAACCAAGGAAGATGCTTGAGATTTGTTTCGAGGCTTCTGCAGCAGTTTGTGTCGCGTCAGTGATGAAGCAAAGAACACACACACACACACACACACACACACACACAAAACTCAACAAATATGTCTGTGGCAGTAACAAAGTGCCACCACATGGCCGTCGTTATTACGTCTTTACGCCTTACTACTGACAGAAACACCGCCCTCTCCTGAACGCAGCGCCGCGCTCTCTCAAACACCGCAGCCGACATTTCCCGTCGTGCACCACTCATTCGTGCTCGGCCGGCGGAGGACGAGAGGACCAACTCAAAAGAGCAAGGTCGTATATGCAGCGGCTACATTTTGCCTTTCGCGTTTACATGTTTGACATTCTTACACGTGTAAAGGTCTAAATTCTCGCGCGAACAATGGCGTCTGTTTCCCCGGACGGGTTACGCCAGCGGCCTCGGTGTGCCTTGCGGTCCGTGCTGCCTGTGGGTAAGGCTAAGGCAGATATAGCCTTATCTACTGGGCCACGCGGCCCCTCGGCGGGGCCACAAAGTAACGACTTCCCGTCTGCAAAACAGACGAGCGCTGCCGTGAACACCGCGGGCGACATCTCTCGGATGCTAACAGCGGCGTAACGCTGTAGCTTTGCTCAAGACACCGCCCCCGCTTCTTTGGGCGCCCTCGCGTGCGTTGAGGTCACGTCAGGCGGCTTCCTGTTGTGAACCGGACGTAGTGCGTTGGCTTACTCGCACGCTGTGGCCCTGACAGGTGTCCCAACATGTCTGTGGACTGGCTCGGATATGGATACGCGTCCCTTGTCGCGTCCGGGGGCGTCATTGGTTACGTGAAGGCAGGTATGTGATGTATATGACCGCTGTCTGATGTTATACATCGATACTGTGGACTGACTTGTGTTCTTTCGCTCTTAAATGTCCACGTCCATTCAGTCATGTTCATGCACTCCGACACCAAGAGATTGTGCTCCTGTGTTTTGCCGTGTCTTCCAGGCAGCGTCCCCTCCCTGGCTGCTGGTCTTCTCTTCGGCGGCCTCGCAGGCTTTGGTGCCTACCAGGTCTCCAATGACCCCAATAATGTTTGGGTGTCCCTGGGTTGGTACACGAAGAATATACATGTAGTGTGTGTATGTGTTGAAAGAGAGAGCGAGTCTCTGAATGAGAACAGCAATGGTCATAATGCATCCTGATTTTCTGTTCTCCATCAACACCGACAGCCACATCAGGAGCTCTGACCGGCATCATGGCAAAGAGGTACTACGGATCCAGGAAGTTCATGCCGGCTGGCTTGATTGCTGGAGTGAGGTATCCATCTCCTCCATGTGACTAAACAGGGTTTTACACGCATGAATCAACGTGTTCTGGGTGAAGTAACTGATATCTGTTGGGGGCGATTGTGACTGGATGTGGTGGATTTGACTCGAGGTGAACGTGACAAGTTATTCTAGTCCGACCTTTACTGCCGATCGGTCATACTGATGCAACTCGAAACATCTACCTCCCCGAGTCAAGAACAGGGATGTCACATTTAATGTTATGGTCTTGTTCCAGTCTTCTGATGGTGGGAAAGCTTGGCGTGGCTTTGCTGCAGAGACCCCAGGAGTCCTGAAGGAGTGACGATTCTGACGTGCGCCCCATCTTCTGTTCCAGCCTGTCAGCATTTGTCATTTACATAAACCATAATCATTTGAGGATGAAATATAGTACCTTGTTTATATAATCGGAAAGGTTGTCTTGTCCTTTTTTTTTTGAATGAATGAAAAATAGAAACCTTGATATATTTATTTGTATAAAATGTTTACAAAATGTTCAGGTAATTCATTGCATGATACAAAGAGGTGTGCGGTCGTCTTCCAGTATGCAGAACAAGTTGACGTAATCATTTCTATAGCCATTACACTGAAGATCTTCCTATGGTGAATAAAAGCAGAGGGAACATAGCGTTGCACGAACCGTTAAGAAATGACTGTTGATGCTTTGTCCTCGGTAGTAAAACAATACTTGACACTTAAAACTAGAGTTAAAAAAACTAAACAAAAGCTATGCTACATTTAAATCCTACACAGAATATCCCAACGCTAACCGTAGAATTGGCTCTCACGGGATCCTTCAGGAACACAGTGGGGTTTGTCTTGCAGACAGAATCATGGCAACCGTCAACAGAGACTACATGCACATTTAAAGTAAGAACCTAAATGTCTAAGGCTCTTTGGAAACAAAGTCATGCCATGATGTGGCATGAAAAATATCTCCTCAAAGAATGTGGGATGTGTGTGTGTGTATACATCTTTTGTCACATTTTGTGTTGTCTACCAGCTACCTCCATATTATTAGGGTTCACTTCCTTAGCCACAGATGTGTACCACTAGGCAACGCAGTCCAACAAGCAGTAGAGGCTCCAGTTGCACCACATTATTTCCGAACTACCGATTTCCACCATATTTGGATGTCCAGTCCACCCTGCCGTGGACAGGCTGCACGGCGGGAGCTCTGGTCAGGAGATTCCCGGAGGTTTTCCCCAGGGCTGAGTAGCTGCTCCCCTTCATCTGAGTCCTGTCTGCCCTCCTCTTCCAGCCCTCGTAATCTGAAGGAACATGGCAGTCAATTGGTCTAATATACACTGTAGCTATATTCATTAACAGCCTTTTTATATATGTGATGCAAAACAAAAGCTGAAAAGAAATAGTTTTTTTTTTTAAAGCATCAAAAGAGAAAACAAGCAAGCAGCGGCAAAAGTACAAACTACGGAGGGGCAGCTTTTTATTTCCTCTAAACGTATGAACACACGGACTCAAGCATGGCCCATTAAATAAAAACAATAGCAGCTATTAGAGAATGGCAATACCTTCATTAGTTTTACTCAAAGATGAGTTGGATATAGGCTTGGACTTTGCAGAGTTTGGTTTGTCTTTTTTATTACCATCAGGAGAAGAAGAAGAAAGATTGACTGAAAGAGCGAAGAAAGAGGAGAAACAGTCCCAGTGAGTTAAACGTCTGGATGGAAATGTTGCAGGTGAGAAACTGAATGAAGAAAAGGAGTAGGAATAGTCAGGCATGGGATAAGTGGGGAGCTAACATTTGATGAGCAGTGCAACCTTGTGAGCTGGATAGCGGGGACGCGGGGAGGTTATCGTCTCAAGCATCATTTTGTCAGCTTCGCATAGATGGAATAAAATCTTACTTGTGTGCTGGCCAGCCAAAGGGGCGAGCTGGATTCTCTGTCCCACTGATCCCACCTCTTTCTTTTGGAAAGAAGGCATATAGCCTCCAGAGAGGTTGTATTTGGTGCTTACAAAGTTCCCTAAAAGAGAGGAGGGACAAAGCTCATGGGTCATTCTTTGTGTATTTTCCTGTTACACCCTCCCACCAGCGTGGGCTTCTTTCTAGTCCGCGTCACAGAAGCTGAAATCATGTGCCAGCATTTAAAACACAAGAACATGCAAATGAAGAAAACTTTAGTAAACACACCTAATGGATGTTCTCACACATGGATATTATTATTTGTGTGAGCGTGTGCAAAGTAGCTGCATAATGCAACAGCTCCCAAGGACCCAAACAGTGACTGAGATCAAGAGACTGAAATTGAAAAAGCCTCATTGTTCCCTTATGAAGATGTTGTGGTTGTAGTGCAATTTACTATCTAGATGGAGTTCTTAGTTCTCTGGTTAAACTGCGTATTTGTTCCCTTGTCTCCTGTGGAGCCTTTAGCAGCTGGTTTCTTTCACATGTTAAGTCGCTGGCTGATTTACCTGAAGCTTGTGTTGATGCACAAAAAGAGCTTTAGCATGACATGTGCCTTACAGCGAAGGAGTCAAGAGATACCTAAATGTCTTGCTTCCCAACTGGGGGTGGGGGGGTGCAACAAAACAGCTCACGTGACGTCATCTCAATGAAATACCTTTGGAGAGGTCAATTTTCTCCCGTATTCTTTCTTTAACCGCAGCTTTCTCGGGTGGGCTGGGCACAGATTTAGAGGTGTTCTCTTCTAGTCTCACGGCAAAAAAAAACCAAACAAACAAAAAGCAGAGTTGGAAGAGACACGCATGCAGTCAAAGAGAAAGAAGAGAAAATTGAGAGAAAGATGTCATGCACATGCCAGCGCAGACGAAGCTGCATCTCTCAGCTTAAGGAGGAAACAAAAGGAAAGACACCCTTTCTTGATTCTAATGAGAAATTATATCCACGAGCGACAGGTACGTAGTATCAATACAAACATTTGTGTGTGTGTGTGTGTGTGTGTGTGTGTGAGTGTGAGAGGGCTGGGAGGTGGGACAGATGAGCAGGGGTTGCAGTTGAGGGCCATTTACGGAACACTTGATCTTACACCGACAGTCTTAATCTCATGAATAAGCAATGGAGACTGGCGAGGGAGAGACAAGGTGAAAGAAGGAGACAAGAAGAGAGGGAAGGAGGGAGCACAGCGGGGACCCATATTGTGTGCCTGCCTACATGACAAATGATTTATAGAGCCCCCCCCCGCATCTCTAAAGTCGCAGACGCTTAGGCTCACTCCTAACACTGCTTTGTCAATGGCTCCATAACTACTGATCAGGAGGCATTAACTGCACCGTTAGCATTTGGAGCCTTTTGTGTCAGTCACAAAGAGGACAGCGTCATATTATGTAACGGTAGGTGACACTGACAGTCGCCAGGTTTCCACTGCAAGGCGAGTCACAGTGTAGCCATTATTTATATCTCTGAATGAGGTCTATTGCCGATTGTTGCTAATGTGTAAGCTCAGTTATATGTTGTCAAAAAGCTAGTCAGTGGATGTTTCAAGGTTCAGAGTACAAGTCTCGCAAACATTTTTGTTTAGGTGGGGGGTAAAAAAAAGTGTGAGTGAAATATTTGCTGAAGCATCAGGACACACACACACAATAAAAAAGGTAAATGTATCTGGATACTTGCATTAAAAGGCTGATTTCTGTTGCTTTTTATGAGACATTTGACGCTACTTGTAATTCTCCATTAGTCAGGGAAAACTCTCTCTGGCAAGCACAGGCATTTTCATGAATAGCAAGTCATTCAATTCCTTTCTACATAATGGGAGCTCTACAAGCAGGTGACAGGAAACACAGTTGTTGTGCTTAATGGGTTTCTTTAACATGTTAGTGAACTCTGGAAACCGGAGCCCCGTCCACTGCACGCCCCATCAAACCTCTTAACACCTCGACATCAGACATCAGCCCTTACCTGCGTTGACTCTGGTGACAGATATTCCTCCTCCAATAGGAGCGAGTGGTTTATTTACAGTGCTTGGGGAGTTATCCCACAGGTCCCGCAGCGTCAAACCGCTCAGCTCCTTATCTCCCGAAGAAGTCTGATTCTTGCTGATCAGCCCTTAAGACAACAGAAATTATGCGATGAAAAGCAAAGAGTACAAACACTAAAATCACCATGTTGCAGTTTTAGGATACTGGCTGACCAGGTGCCCCAAGGGAATGCAATGATGCCTTATTGTTTTTACTTGATATGAGGACGATACTGAGTGGAGTCGGTCACTGTAACACTTGCATTACAAATCACGAAGGGGAATCTGAAAATAGCAAGGCCCTTCATCACACACACAAACATGAAAAAGAAATATTCCAATTCCTGTGATCCAATTCCATGTATTTTGTTACAAAACCTGACTAATCAAATGTGGATTTGTCATGATCTGTGAATTGATATTTGTTTTAATGACCATTATTTACAGACATTTGCATTTTAATGTGAACCCGCTGATTTGAGTTTTAATTTCTTTTACATAGGTTATTTTTCAAAAAGGTAATTATATCTACCAGCTGTCATGCTGGACAATAAATCGCCTGACAGAGATAAAACAAAGCTTATTAATACATGCCCATGGGAGTTTATGATGTGAAATTATGCAAAACCATGAAGAGAATGGAAAAATTGTTATTATGACCTCTTTCCAACGGCTGTTCTTCATGCAGTCTTACCTGGCAAGTATCGCGACTGGCTAAGATAGTGCTGCCGTGCTGCAGATCCTGGGACATTGGCGTCCATTTGGCCAATCTTGACATTGTTGGGTAGCTTAGTAACTGTGCTGTAGGAATACAGAGGTTTCTGCTCCTTGGGCCTGAAAAGGAAAAACAGACACTAGAAGGTCGACACTTGATAGGCAGAGAAGTGCATCACATAATGTCTTGATTGCGAGTTCTGCTTCTATGGGTGTTTTTACATGTATCAAATAATTTAGATGGACTGGACAGAAAACATAGAATTTTATAAACTATGACAAATGCCTCACAAATAAAATTTAACACACGTTTTTAGTGTTCTACAATGCAATGAAAATCCAGGTTTCCTATGAAGTCCTGGTAAGACGTTACAGCACTTACTGTGGGCGGTGCTCCTTAGGGCTCCTCTCCTCCTCCATGTTCCCCAGGCTGGGTTTCTTGGAGTTTGAGGCGGCGGTTTCTGACGGGTCAGATTCCTCCCAGCTCTCTGAGGTCATGGCCACCGTTTGGCCCCAGCGACGACGGCCACTTTTCAGCACCCCCATCCCACCGCCAGCAACGGTGTTCTCACTGCCCAGCGATGCTCCTTTCTGCAGAAGAAGACAATACAGCAGGCGATGACCTATATATCTGCACAATCGTAGGTGGTTTAACTCTTTCATTTTCTTGAACATGAATTGCAATAACTAAGGTTCTGATTTGCATAAAGACACTCACTGTATGGCTGAGGCCTCCTGGTTTACCCTCACTTTGGGGAAGGGGGATCTGCTGAAGAGGCTGATGCTGCTGCTGCCGCTCTTGGTCTCTGGAGGAGGACTCAGAGGAAGACTGCTGGAGATCAGCTTTGGTCTCCGAGACCTGCTTCTGGGCCTGCGGTCTGGCCTGGACCTTCTTGACCTCTTGGCTCTGAGGACGAGGCCCTAAGATCTGGCCTACCTGGAAGTACGGGTAACGCAGGGCCTAGACGGGGAGAGAAAGGAATACAGGACAGTTATTCTGTTATTTTGAATATTCTGCAAACATTGTTTACTAGCACTATCAAAATGTCTTCAACCTTGAGTACTTGACACATCAGACCAGAGTCAGTGACTTTAAACACGGTACATACAAACAACATGAATCAGACCATTGTGTAACTTGGACACTCGGACCTGCAGGGAGGTTTGCTTTAATGCACAACATGTCTCAATAAACTTAGAAGTATAATAATTTGACACACAAGCAGGAGCACGTTAGAAAGATGGACATGCAGTGTAGACTTCATTCCATTGAAATAATTATGCGCTGTTGCTGAGCACGTTGGAAATGAACTGCCAAATTGCTTTCTTAGAAGGGGCTAAAATTAGATGTGCACCTGGGAGCTTCGTAAGCAGAGAATGGAGCAGTGTCACTCCCGCTAGAAAGGTGTTTCCTACTCAGGGCCCACAGGGCAATTTAACTGTGCGATGACCACATGTTGTGTATGTGACACAGAGCACACTAGCAGAGGGAATGAAGTATGTCTTAAACACTACTTTAAATGACCAGGATTAGGAAACCAATGCAATCTCAGTATTGGAACTACAGGTAATCTGCATGTAGTGGTGAGTGTTGTGCTGTAATGGACATTGCAAGACAGGTATATTTGGGGAAGGGGGCGGTTTCTTAGGTTTGATCTAAAAGTATGTCCAAATAGGTCCTTAGATTCCAGGTTATACTCTGGCCCCCAGAAAAGACAAAGTACCGTATACATTTTTAGTTTTAATGCTTCTTTTTCAATTTATCTTGACATTCATTCAGTGTTAATATATGGTATGTAAAATATTCAATACTTTCACGCCAAATAAATGACATTTACACTGAACAGACATGGCAAATAAAGCCATGAATTCTTAGGGTTCTACCCGACCTTGAGGCTCAGCATCGCCTACCTGTACAGCAGTGGGTCTTTTTTTGGGGTCCCACTGCAGCATGTCCTTCATGAGGGCAATAGCCTCATTGCTGGCATTAGGGATGAGGGTCTTCAGGTGGGTCGGCACACATTGTGGGAAACGAAAGTTCATAGCAAAAGCTAGTTGGTAGCCCTCTGGCCAATCCGACTGAGGGAAGAGACAATCAGATGGCTTTTCATTATTATCATATTTGGTAATCATGTGTTTACAGATTGAGTTGTGGGATTTTCTTTTGCTGCTGTTTGCATTAATAATATCTCACCACTGGAGATGAAACGTCAGATGCGTCTTCTGCATGTTTACATAAACATATGGCACCCTCAGCTTTATAAGCAACTATTACGCCAGCGTAGACAAATCATTTAGTTTACGCCGTCTATGGTGGTAATTAAGTGGTGAGTAAAGCATGGTAATGATATGAGAAAACATAATGTAAGAGAAGACAAACAAAGAGAAGGGGTCTTTGTGTAGATCATGTGCAGTGATGCAGAAGAAATCCAACACCACCTGAACACATCTGGTCGGCACTACTGCTTCCAATGCGATTATGCAATGTATCATAAAATATGTATTATCCTTCATGAGACTTTCTCCCTCTTAAACGCCAATAACCTTTTATAAACAATACATCCATGAACAATATTACATATACATAGCGCCAAAATGGGGCTCTGACTGCTCTCTGCTTAGCAGTCAGAGTAAAAGGGAATGGATTTGGGGAAGGCCCTTGAAATTAAATGAGCATCCCGTTCAGCACACTTAAACTGCTTTGCACCGCAGAGAGAGGAACACTGCTCCTAGCCTGCTCGTGCATTCTTCATTTTATATGCTTAACATAATCATGTATTTGGGGATTTTATTTAAATGACTTTAAGCACCCAACACATTTTGGTAATTAGAGTTAGAATCCTAAATAAGGGTAAATCATTTCCACCTCTGTCTCCTCTCTCAGTAGCTTCTCACCTTTTTCACGGTGCCTAGCACTTGGCAGATCTTAAAGATTTCATCCACTTCACTGTTGCCTGGGAAAAGGGGTCTGAGAGTGTAGAGTTCAGCCATGATGCAGCCCACAGCCCACAGGTCGATAGGAGAGCTGTAGGTAGACGACCTGAGCAGGACCTCTGGAGCTCGGTACCTGGACAGAGAACATGCTCAAATAAACCAGCCAACAACTCATACTGTATAGCTACATCAAATCAGAGTTTCGGATGGCTGTTGATACCATCTGGTTGACACATAGTCTGTGTAGGGAGGCTTGGAGCGGATCTCTCTGGCCAGTCCAAAGTCTGCTATTTTGATCAGCTCTGGACCCATGCACAGCAGATTCTCTGGCTTCATGTCTCGATGAAAGAAACCTGTAGAAAGGTTCATACCAAGCTGAGCCAACGTGTATAGAATAAATGCCACCAAATGACAAAATGGCATTATTATAATTTGCAACTATTCTACATTCAGTGCAAAATTCAGATAGCACAAGAAAAAAGAAAACTGACAAGTTGCTGAGCATTAGACATTAACATTTTAATGATTTAACCATGGCCAAATTGTATCTCTAACCATAACCAAGCTGTTTTTGTTACCTAATCTTACATGTACAGTAATTTAGTTGCCACATGCTGATACTAAAAGGGAATGTATCTGAATAAAAACTTTGGTAGCGCGTTTAGCAGTTACAGTATTAACATTCTTTATCATATTTTGAAAATAAAAAGTAATTCAGGTGGCATTAAAGCTCCCTAAAAATGTATTCAGCTAATGAAAAGTAGTTACATATGAAAGTAAGAGACCTGGGCAAAACAATAGACAGGCTATTGACCTTCATCTTTCTTTTTTCTGTGAAATGAAAGTGAAAGATCTTTGTTGATGGAGCTAAGATTTTTGACACTATTATTAAATATAATATGGCCCAGGTCTCTTAAATGTATCCAAGCACAAGCACACCTAGTAGGCATACTGAATGAAACAAGTATACTACGTGTACTTTACATACTGAGCTGGTGGTGTTCTAGCTGAGGGTCACAAGACTTTTACAATTTCAAACACGCCCAAAACAGCAACTGAAAGGCCACGCTACTTTCAAACAGGTAAAGAATGATAGAGTAAAGCCTCTTACCATGCTTATGTACAAAAACCAACCCAGATAGCACTTGGAACATGATATTCCTAATTTCATTCTCTGTGAACATCTTATTCTCTCTAACAGCAGACCAAAGAGACAGGAAAGGGAGGAAAAAGGGGGGTAAAAGAGAAAATGGAGGAAAGGCAGTTAAAAGGAGGAGAAATCCTGAAAAGCACATGCGTTCTGGATGTGTGGAAGCATGGGCATGTACTGTAAGGCACATACGGGGCTGCTTGTGAATGCGTGCGTTTGCATTGGCACGTGCACAACTTTGCTTGAATGAGCTTCTGTGAGGTTTTTACCTGCATCCCCACATATGAGGCATCCACACATCCATTAATTTTACCAATGCAGACCAGTGAGTTAGATGAAGCAGTCATGGAGGGTTCACAAACTACAAGATTCTGACCAATTAATCCCCAATTTGATAACTCCGGACTGTGCTTGCAATATTCCATAGTTCATAGCTTTATCATCTTCTCACTACTTTGACGCTGTACAAGCGTTCGTTCAGTGAATCTTGCAGTGTGCAACCACTCTTGAGCACTTGGAAAACGTGAAAGGAACACGGTACACCTACCGTGTTTGTGAATAAATATCAGGCCTTGTAATATCTGAAAGCTTATGTTTCTTATCACTGATTCGGGGAACAATTTTTTTCTGTGAACATAAAATTGATAGGATTCTTATGAGCCGGCCAATGAAAGCATCCTTACATAAACAGCATCCTGTTCATCTTTGTACACACACACACACACACACACACACAATAACTGGTCATTTATGCTAAAAAACTAAAAAACAAAACAAAGCATACATGAAAATATAGAATGAAACTGACTAGCTGTTAAAAAGCTTTTTGCCTTTCACAGATAACAAGCAAAAACACTGTAAACTGTGATATATCTCTTCTCACCTGTCCTTCATAAGCTGGTAGAGGTTCTCCTTCATATACTCAAAGACAAAGTAGAGGTGATCGTTCTCTCGGATTACCTCCTTCAGTTTCACCACGTTCGCATGGTTCAGCTTCTTCAGTGACTGGTGTGACAAATCGTGGGAAAAGGCGAGGATTAACGGCACTCAGGTTTATGTATATGTAATGACCTGTTTGTAAAAGAGATATTAAGACTGATTTGTTGTTTACAATGATGAATCAGATAATGCCAGAGAGCAGGAATACTGTCAAACAGTTTAAAGTGAAGTAGTAACTGCTGGTAAATGCCATATTGTAAGGTCCACAGTAACACGTACAACATAAATTACCGTCCCTGATCCTCATTTCAGGTTGTGACATTCCAAAGCATGGGTTACATAGCCGATTTGTAACATTCTAAATTCAAAAGATGCACAACAAAAGCTTTTCAGGCAACTGTAACCGGCAACAGAGTTCAAGGAGCTGTTCCCCAGCATTATCTTCCCAAGAAAATGTTAATATATTTTCACCTTATGCATCTCCAGTTATTCCTTACCTTCACCTCTCTTAGGTTCATACATTCTTCCCATGAATAAAACTTCCTCTTCATTCTGTGAAAGAAGGCCAAAACCAGACGTTGATTTGACAAGCACCAGACAAACATCGCCTGAAGAATAGCAGGCCATATAGATTACACCCAACATACAGTAGGGTCACTATCTTTACAAAATTCCTTTGTGTGTCTCCATCAATAATTCAGCTTTTTTGAGGCGTCTCTAATTTCAGTTCCTTTCATCCCAACAACAAAACCAGCAAAAGCTGTAGATTTTAAAGTGACATAAATTGATATTCTACACTGCATAGGCTTTACCATTGATTTATTTTCTACTTGAATTAAGGTTAAAAACACATCTTGCCTCAGTTAAAGCATCACGTTAGTTTTATCGCACTATGTGTTGCTATGTGCACACACCAGCGGGTATATGAGACACCTTTACATTAGGTTATCTTCTCTGATCAGCGTTACCGCTCCCCCCAAACTGGAATTATGTAAGAGTTACAGTACGTGCAGCAGATGTCTCTTCCTCCTCTCTGAGCACCTGCCAGTTTCTGACGTTCCCTTCCACAATGTCAGCAACCTGACACACTCCCTCCACTTTCACTGCCTTTCACCGTCACCACATGTATTGTCTTGCATGGTAACGAAATGATGGACGCATCTCCCTGGTTTCTCATCTATTATTGAACCCTGCTGCCATGCTGCTGAAACAAAGGCATGTAAGCTAGTTTGTTTGCCCTGGTGATGGCAGGAAACCAGTGGCCCTTAGTCCTAGACTTCACTTAGAATTTATTTCAGTATGATGTTTGTCCAGGGCCAGTATAATTCAGGAAGTATGACAGCTCTGGTTTTTGAATATTTTGTGTTTTGTAAAAAAAAGGTGCAGATAGGCAAATATTAGAGAGAAAATAGTTTTAAAAAAGTTGTGATCTACACTTAAAATCTAAAATACATTTGGATTTATAGTGAGAAATTACTAATCTAACATGTGTATATGGAAACATAAACAAAGACATCATATACTCTCTGTAGCAGAGTTTGGTGATATTGTCAAATTCAAAAGTCAGTATCTTTTACTCTAATTTTGCTATTGCTAACAACAGTGTGATGATATTTTGGGGCTGATTATTGGTACAGTCAATACTGTAGGTTCACTGAATTGTATAACCTCACTATAATGCAAAGCAGCATCTAAAACTGGAGGAAGGCTACATTTGAACTATAGCCACAATATTAAAACAACAAACTATTCTAAGACCACAATATTACTATTATGTATAATCTTTATAATCATCACCCTCACCTCTTGATAGCCACCAGTTCTCCAGACTCGTTGCTTCTCCCCATCACCACGCTGCCGTAGGTGCCATCACCCAGCTGCTTCAGGGTGGTGTAGCGATTCATCATCCCTCAAGACGGTTTCATCAGCCTGTTAACTTTCCTTGTTCATAAAACGAGTTGTGGAAACGCAGTGCTGATTCATTGATCAAATGTCCTGACCGTCTCCTGTTCCTCTTCGGCTGATGAAACGTCTCTTCTCCAGAGGAGTTCAGTTGCTCTTTTCCCAGGAGGAAGGATTCTCAGCTGGCCGGTATGTCGCGATGCTCACCAATTCTTGAAGTTCAGAACTCATCTTGCAGTAACTGATCCGTTACAAAGGTTGGATCCTGGTGATGTAGGTCAGCCAACAGGGCGACGGTGACAGTGAAGAGATAAGCATCAGCAGCAGCAGTTACACACAAATCAATATTTAGAGGCTTTACCAGGATTTTTAAGAGATCTGAGGACAAAGAAAAGCGAGGACCACTTCTAGTGTTTTTTCCCCTCCGTGAGGAGGAGGATTACGTGTGTGTCTCACTAGCAGGAGGCTTCAACATGACCACCCAAGGGAGATGACACAGCCAGATTAGGCCAACAGGGATGTAAATAGGATGTTACATCACCATCATGCTTACCGGCATCCACTACTTCCCCAAGCACCCTGCCTGGCAAGAGGATTTGATTGAGGCCCCAGCAATCACGCAGTTTCCACAGAGACAAAGGAAATATCTGAAAGGACAACAAAGAAACCTAACTAACTAATACAGTTCTGTTGACAAACGGCTGGTTGTCAGACTTATGTAACACAAACATACTTTACTTTGCCAGATGCATAGCTGTTCACTGTTGCAAAATGCTGCCCTAAATGCTTTCCTTGCTTTTAACACACCTGTCCACGTATTCTCACATCGGCCTCATGTATAAGACATAAGCCAAGAGACTACAGGTTAAACTGAGCGGGCTCCATGACACCTGTTAATCCTAGTTTATCCTTCTGCATGGAGGAGTCGTGTTGGATTGGCCGGTACATGTTCAGTTTCTCAAACAGAAGACCCAGAGAAAGTCTGAGCTTTTAGTGGTGCCAAAAACTGTCTACTATGATATCCCAGCAACTGAACATACTGTAAATCTATAGACTATAGCTTTTAGGACATGGTGCTGCATGCGTCCATGCTTATAGCACATGCAGAGATCCATAGGTGAAAGCAATGCAATAGTTGCTTACGGCTATTTGAATAATCCTCCAGGTGTAAACTCATTCATTAAATGGCTCGATCGTAAGGCGTGCACTATCAAAGAACCTTTTCTGATGCGACAGACAGCATCCACACGCTGACATAATAAGGCTAATAAAATGTCAAGGAAAAGCAGGTATTTTTGGGATAAAAAAAAGTTAATGGGTATATTGGTCGCAGTTAATGAAATGCATGCACCCATTCTGTGCAATAAAAGCCCAAAAATATTGACCGTTAAGGATTTTAATTCCATCTGTCAGCTATTTTCATGAACGTTTAGTGCAGTGTGGCGCACAAGCAGAACCGGTCTCCTTGAATGCTGGCCTGCTGTGCCTGCTGTAGGTTAAATTGGAGGTAAGCCAAGAGCAGCTACACCAAATGAGATTAGCGTTTATTGAATGGGGCCAGGAATTCCCATCCAAAGACAATGTCCAATCTAGATTTAGCTCTATGACGCCTGACAATCATTTAATGAAAGAATCATCAGTGCAATTAAAATACATACATTTTTTTTAAACATCTTAAATCACACTTTACAGACACTTCTCAATTTATCTGGTCTTAGTAGAAATGATCTATACAAAACCCTGTTGGCATCCAAGTCTCACTGAAACAATAAGCAATAGAACAAGTTGAGAGCGCCAATCTGTCGTGGAGGGATTTATGGGAATTAAGATCCAGGTCACATGACATTAGGAGGCTAATCAAGGTCAATTAGATTGAAAAACACACGTGGACACCAACCTGGCAGTGGAAAAGAAAAAGAGCAGCTATGTTCCATTTGTGATTTCAAACGTGATCACGTGGTCAAAAGAAAACGTGCAGCCACACATTCATCCCTGTCATACGCATTCAACTTAACACACGGCGACGGGCATCTCCACGACACTAATATATTAGCTATAGGCTCAACTGTAAAAAACAAACCAAACATCTAAACTTCTGTAAGATGTATAGTGTAGTTTATCAGAAAAAAAGACGAACCCTGGAGAAACGTTTGTTGTTGGCGTGTCAGCTGTGGCGGTTCACTTCCTCGCCCACCGTAGTTCAGGCCCCTTCCTCTGCTTCGCCACTCGATCTTCTTTGTCGGACGGTTTCAAACTCGCCAGGTCCCTTCCGACATGTCCGGGCCTGCTGATGGCGCGACGTGTCCGCAGATAAAACCCGCGTAGCCTGTGATCCTAGCTCCTAGCTCCCTAGCTCCCTAGCTCGTAGCTCCCTGGCTGCGTGCGCGCGACTGCTCTCCATGGAAACGCGGACACACACACGCGACGCTCGTTTAAGTTGCCAGGTGACGAGGGGAGCGCGCGGGCCCAGTGCTTTGTGGGACTTGTGGTCCTCGGGACTGGCGCGTGGGAATGCGGAAGTGTGACGCCACAGCTCAAGGAACCGATGCTGAAACGTAACCATGTTTGTAGTTGGACTGATAGTAACGCGCCATGTAGTAATTTGGCACCGTCTTAACACCTTAAAAAGAAAAAGAAAAACAGTGACAGAGTGTGAGCTCTTCGCCCCAGCACTTCTCTGGACGCGGTGCCAGTTCAGGTGCTGCACCACTAGATGGAGCCGTAGGGCTGTGGTTTTTTTTCATATCGGCCAATAAACAGCCGTGAAGACGCAAACACAAGTGTTTTAAAAGTGTCAGCTGACTGTTTAAATAGTTTTCTACGTGGATGTAGTAGTGGCATAATAATTAAACCAAGCCTACATGCCGTTTCCAACAGGCCCAATAGTGAGTTCATGAGCAGAATATAACACAATAGGTTTATTCATCAACACCTGAACACGCAGACGGGTTTGATGTCACAGATAATATAGAAGAGGATTCATCTGTTATGTTTGGTGTGGAGAAGGACCACAGGAGCAGAATGTCCACGGGAAATGTTTTATTGTCCAATGAACAGTCTTCCAACGGTGCGAAGGGATGCAGAGGGGAGACGGTGGCCGAGAGGGCTCCCAAAGAAGCCGGACCCGCATCTGCAACCGGTACAAGCCGCAGCTGATTACATGAATGGAATCAGCTGCGCCTGAACTCGCCACTGACGGGCGGACATCATCACCTGCACCACCTGCAAACATCCACACCCACAGACAGACAGCCAGCCAGACAGCCCATCTGCAGGGGGAACACTACAGGCGCTCATCCGCACAGCAAGCGCGTCGCGGTTTGCTGAGTTCTAACCCACAATAAATTACAACCAAGGCAACGTTCCCATGTGTCCACAGGGGGTGGTCTTCTCTCATACGCGCGCGCGCGCGCACACGCGCGAATCAGGTTAAACCAAGAAGCAGATGGGGGGGGATAACTATTGGGATTTTGCTCTAAGAGGATTATCACGGCCGATAGTCACCCGCCGGGCGTTTCAGTGGGCGTCCGGTTCGCCGGTTGGAACGCAGCGCACCAATATCCTACCGCGGGGAGGAGCAGCGGGTCACAGTGCGACCCGGTGGCGGCAGGCCGTGCAGATTAACAGCGCGTGCGAGCTATGGTAGTCCGCGCCTGTCGGCAGCGCACGGGAATGCATGTGCACCAGAGGGCGGTTTCCCGACGGGGTTTGCTGACGGGCGGCTTCTGACATGAAGACCCGACCTGCCGGAGTCGGCAACGTCAACGCCGACTGGATGGCTTCGCTGCCCTCCGCGCTCAGCGCCACGGCCCTCAAACACCTCGCCGTGCCAGGTGAGCCTGTCGTGCGTGAAGGACACTGTGCTCCGTCTGTCCATCACACCTGGATTCACACCACTGAAATGTATAAAAAAAAATATATATATATATTTGTCTTCCATACAGCTCCAGCTTCATCCATTGCCTGTGTACTCCTGCTGTATCTTAAAGGTTTGGTTAGGTTCCTCAAATCTTTCTTTTCAATGTTTCATGTGTCACCATCTCTCTCTTCCAGGCTCCCATGATTCTTTTACCTTCTGGGTGGATGTGCACGCTCCTGTGGGCCCCGATCAGAAGGCGTATGTGAAGTACCTGGCCACCATGTTCAGCGTGTTAGCCAAGAAAGTCATGGTGAAGTGGTCAATGACCCAGGTACCGAGCTCAGATCGGTGACATGTACAGAGCCAGGCATCGTGCAGATGATGTATTTTTGGGCAGAGGTCTGCATTTCTCAGCAGAACAGATGTGTTGGGTTTTGCAGCTGCGCTGTATAATGTAATAGAAAATGTTTGTATTCCTAGAATCTATCATTTAATGAGCAGCTGGATGCAGGAATCCGCTACTTTGATCTCAGGGTCTCCTCCAAACCAGGCGAGCCTGGAAATGAGATCTACTTCATCCATGGCCTGTTTGGCCACAAGGTGAGCGGCGGGGTAAATATTTACTGCCATTGAAATGCCAGTAATCATTGAGGCTACCGTGCCTGCCTCCCGGCTCTTTCATTTTGATATTTTTTTTTATGCAATCTCTCAGAGTCAAATGTTATCCTTCAGCGTTTATATTCAGACGTCTCCAGTCCCGAAATGACCAAAATCGCATTTGAATGTTGCTTCAAATATTTCAGCTTGTGCAGATGTTTTCTCCTTTATTTTGTCAGTATTGTGTTGTAGCATCCAGCTGATGTTGTTAGTGAGTAGTGGGGATGGTGAGTTCAGTTGTGGTTCATTCTGACGTGTTCCTGTCGTCTATATGACGCAGTGTTTTGCTACAAGTAGTGTGTCATGACATGTAAAGTACTAGATTCAAATCTATGCACTCTTTGTTTATAGCATGGACAACACAATAATGCAGTCGCGAGTTCATATTTGACTTGTTTTCCATAATCCTTTATTTCATGATGCAATATGATGCCACTACTCAACGAGGCATGTATTTTGATGCTTTGGGGCTCTAAAATTGTAACCAAAACTGGAAGCAGTGGTCTTTTTGCGTCGGTGCGTGACCAGTATCATTTTAGGTTTTGACGCGACAAATGACCTCCAACCTCTTGCTTTGCTCTCCGCCCAAAGGTGAGGGATGGCTTGTTAGAGGTTAACTCCTTCTTGGGCAGACACAGGAAAGAGGTGAGAAGCACTTTTAATAGCATTTTTGTTTGACCGTAGATGGATAGATTTGGCCTGCTACCTGATTGGGTTTTGATGTTTGATTTTTATTTATTTATTTATTTTTAGGTAGTGTTTCTGGACTTCAACCACTACTATGCAATGGACGCAGAGCATCACGTGTACCTCATCAACATGGTCCAGGACGTGTTTGGCAGCAAGCTGTGTAAAAACTGTGCAGTGGAGAGCATCACTCTGGACTACCTCTGGGAGAGGAAATACCAGGTGAGCTCAGAATGCATCAATGACAGTGCACATACCAGATTACTTAAGCTCTTTTAGTACCGAGACTCCCATTAGTCATACCACAGAAAGCCGTTTTCTTCCGTTTGGATTTGCAGGTCTTTGTGGGAGATTGTTAGATTAGCATCTGCATGTGTGAGTGATGCATGCAAATACATGCAGCATATGTGCATATGCGTGTAAAAGGTGTGGGTTTACTGGACGGCCCACTGAGCCCGTGTGGTCAGGTAATCCCTGCCTCCTGTGAATCTCCTGGACAGGCATTAGTGGCGAGCGTCATCCCATTAACACTTGTTCCAATATCCAACCTGCCTTCCTTCTTTCATGGTATTTAGCTTTTATCCTTTCTTTACACTCTTTCAGTTTCTCTATTTTATTAAATTTTTTTGGCATTCCTACATGATTCCCTCCTTTCTACGCCCTCTCTCTATCTGTGCCATACTTTTATGTTTCCTCTTATTCCTTTTTGTTCCTCGTCTCACTTTTGCCATCCATCTTTTTACATATGTGCGCACTTACATACCGTATATGGACACGTGAAGCTCCGCGTAGGCACGCATCCTAATGTTGTGTCTGCAGGGTTCTAGGTGTATGGCTGCGTCTCATTCAGATACTATCAGTTGAATTCCTGTTCCTATGACCCTAATCTGGGACTAGCTTAGTTGGCAAAGGAGAAGGGGAGAGCGAGAGGGTGCAGAGCAGTCAGAGGAGAGGAAAAGGTTAGAGGAAGTGTCATCGGAATAGACACTGAAACCCGACCAGTTCTCTCATTGTTTCACTGCTAAACCACTATAGTAAAGAGTGGCGTAGTCAGATGTGTGTTTATGACTTTAAACAAAATGTTCACACTTCCTTTGTTGGGATGTTCAGCACTGAGATTTCTATCAAGTGCATATAAAGTGCAGCTAAACAGTCTGTTTCCAATATATACAATTCTGTTGCTATTACTGTAAAAAACTGGAAATACGGTCATTAAAATCATTTTCATTACCTGATATCAACACAGGACCATCCTCCGTGTAACATTAATGTAATTTGAGCTGCATTTGTGCCATTGTATTTTTTAAAAACGTCTCCACTCACCCTTTTTCGTATCTCCTCAGGTGATCGTGTTCTACCATCATCCATCAGGTCAGGGCATCTCTGTCATGTGGCCTGGCAACAAGATCCCTGCTCCCTGGGCGAACACCACCGAACCCAACAAGCTCATACAGGTCAGAAAGCAACATTCAAACCAGCGCGAGGGCATACCAGAATACACATTACAATATCATTCAGTTCAGTGGGAAATCAATAGAGATGTCTGCGGTTGACTATTTCTACAAGACTGAGGATTCAAGCTAATTAATTGTTTAATAATCCATTTAACTCTTAAATTCATCCCTGTGCTTCGTTTCCTGTCACTCGTTTCCTCTTATCTCTCACTGTATGTGCTAAACTCAACAGCACACCTTCTCCGTATTTATTTATTTATTTATTTATGTATTTACTCAATATTTCAGTGAAGTACTTTTTTTTTTTTTTTTTTTTTTTTTTGTGTTGAGAGTCTTTTAAACAAGCAAGGTATGGATCCAAAAATCTAGGATTACAGGGAGTTGTTTTTTACA
>JAVQJF010085543.1:0-15091 GCA_036023855.1 Gadopsis marmoratus
AGGGACGTGTGGATAACCCTGCTTAGCCTGTTGCCTCCGCGACCCGGCCCCGGATAAGCGGTGGAAAATGGATGGATGGATGGATGGATGTAGTAATTAAGTCATTCACAACTAAACACTGTTATTTCTGCACTCTAATTGTTTGTTTCTTTAAATCATGGTGGTGAGGTAAGTCACTATATTTTGCCTTCATTGACGTATCTAGTTAGACCAATGTTAAATTAAGTAAACATCCTTGTTTACCAAGACTCCCGTGAATACCTGTTCTCTCCACCCATTAGCCTGTGAAAGATCTGACTTGGGGATGTGTACTGTGTGGTACCGCCTTGTCCAAAGGCATTGTGTCACACAGGGAGTGTTTGTCTGTGACTATATGTGTGGCTCTCTGCTTGCAGGTGCTGTGTTTGGCTGCTCTGTCATCACAGCTTTGCCATGATCTTTCTGTGAGACCTTTATCTCACATGTCGTGGGCAAATACTAAGGGTTGGGAAGTAAACTGAAACCAGGATGTGGCCACAACCTGCATGTATGGAGGTGATAGGCTTCTCACACAGGTGCTTGATTGATGGGCTGCAGCTGAATGTAGAGTGTTACCACAGGTCAAGGTGGAGGCGGGTTGATACACACACACACACACACACACACACACACACACACACATACACACATACTCCTCATGCAACTATTGTGCTCACAGTTTCCCAGTAGTACTAAGAACCCTAAGACAATATGCTTTGTAACTGCACAAACTACACACAGTTCAATCAACACAATTGTGCATTATAATCCTAACAAACATTGTATTGCATTCTGTTTTACTGGAGATGATTTAGCAAAAAAAAGTCAAGAGAAGTGTATGTGTCCAAGGCTGAGCTCAATAAATGTCTATATTTTCCCTATAATCAATACAAAATTACATTAGTCTTTTTAGGACATTTATTTCCTTAAAGAGACAATGTTGTATCATAGCAGAAAATTTTGAAAAATAATATAATCTTTACCTATTAGAAATGTTACGTAAAGTTCTAGAAGATGATGTCTATGCATGTAGATGTCTTCATGCCTGGACTCTTATGGCCTGTATCCACATAGCTTTTTATTCTGAGCGCTAGTGTCTATTTTCAATTGTTCCCAATGAGGAGTGTGAGTATGCAGTTACATGTGGCCGCCTAGAGACAAAGCACCTTTTTCCAGAGCAGTCCACCTTTTATGTGCGGCTACTCCAAGCACTTCTATTGAAAATCTCTGAACTTTTCAGAAAGGCGCTGGTGTTGTCACTTGCGCTTTTAACCGATCATATATCAGAGGGCTCATCACCCTAGAAAATGGATTAGAAAATTGTTCTGGCCTGCCTGTCTGTCTTAAGCTTTATGATGTCAGACAGATCCAGAAAGCCCATTTGTGGGAGCAGATCGGCCGGACACTGAATGTTTCTCGTTGAGTGTTGTGCTTTTATTATATGCATTTTAAGCTTGATGTTATCTGAATAGTCACCCCCTTAATGTAACATTAAGATATTGTTGTCATAGAAACGAAACCCACGTCCAATTTTCTTTTCTCTCGCTGCACAAGCGCGTCGTCCCAGCACTTTGCCAGAAAAAAAATGCTATGTGGACACATTCCCTGATCAAGCATGTGGAATTTGGGGCATATTGTACAGTCAAGTCTGTTTCTGTTTCATGATGAAAGATGCAAATTGGCCACCTAGCCATGGCAATGGTGTTCCATAACAACTCAAAAACGTTGCAATTTAGCATCATACATGTCTTAAGGTAGTAAACCAAACTTGAAGTAAATCTGTTGACTACATGTAAAGTGCCTAAAATGGCATGCAGTCTCAGGACCTGTGACATCATCATTCAAGGTATTAACTATTCCTTCGCAATTTAGCGTCATATTTGTCTGAGGGTTATACCAACCAAAATTCAAATGAATCCGATAAACCCTATAGCAGGAGGTCATAAAAGCTTGCATAAAATACAAGATAAACGCACAAACTTCAAAATGGCCAACTGCCAATAAGAAATAGGTCAGAAATTATAAGAGCAATGTGCGTATCAAATTTCGTGAATATTGGAGGAACTAAGACCTGCCATGCATTAGGGGGTGCTATGGAGGCCACAATTACGCATGAACCCAAACACTGTATATTCTTGCAATGTTCACGGGTTCCGATGTGCGTAACCAGTTTACTGAGTTTTTGAGTATACGAAGGGCATCAAAAATGTTCCGATTTGCGTTTGAAGGCCCGTCAAAATTTGCATTTGAATTGCACCAAATTTTGTGAACATCAGAGCAACTTCAGGTAATTTTGTTGGCACTATGTATGCAGCCTGCTTGCAATCCAATCATTGCAGAACTGCAGTTCTGACAAGTGTCAAAATATGAACTCTTTCTAGTTTTTAATGTGCTCACGGAAGAACATTTTGCATAAGTGCTACCTTCAACAGCTGACAAACAGTCAATTAATCATTAATTTATTTTAAATGAATTCAAACTGATTGAAAAAAAAAAAAGCTGGGACACTGCAAACAGTAAGAAACAAGAACAAAATCAGACATGCTCAGCTTGAAACTATAGTATGACCTTTATTAAGAGATCTTGATGGGTTTACAATTTTATCAAGCTAAAACTAAGTACTCTAATACATTAGACATAAATATAGGAATTATGTATGCAGATGAAGTTGACACTGATTGAGTTATGACTGTTCAGCTGTGGTCCTATAAATTCATGCTCATTACTTAAGTGGATAATGCATATGGTAGGCCTGATTTTTGCCTTATCTCCTGCGTCGGCGTGACTTGATGCTGGAGGGAGTAGTCGGCATTTTACTGCGAGCAAGCGCAGAGCACTCTGTCTTGAGGCACCCGCAGGCATCAATGTGAATATAGGTATAGGTGATCTCAGTCTTGTCAGGGCAGGAGAGCTGGACCTGCCGCTCAGATGTGGCCAACTCCTGGCAGCAGGAGCAGGTATGCTGCAAGGATCTCATTTTGGTTGAGTAGCTGAGAGAAGAAAAAGTATGGTGTGAAGAAAGGGAAAGAGGGACGTGAGAAAGAAAGAAGGAAACAGGGAAATTGGGACAAATTAATTTCAGTTCAAGTAAATTCAAATGACTACAGAGCTACAAAGTTTATAAAGCTCCTCAATAAGGTCATTATCTGGTATAAGTAAGTATACAGTCACAATTATACAGAATTAAGCAAAACATTTTTCAATTTACAATTTCAGGTGTAGATGGGGGCGCTCCAACAATTTTACACATAAGGATGAGGTTACTACTCATGGTTAGTATTACCAAGCCTGTGAAAACAGTTATATAATGTCTTCTGTGGTTCTGTGGGAGCTTCGTCAAATCTGAAAAAATAACACTGATGTCATAGTAATGCCATCAGGCTTTATCTTTGTCTTGGAGGATATAGATTTATAGCACGAAACCTGAGATACAGTCTGTGGTTATGAATGATCAAATATGCGGCCATGTAACAGACAAGATGGTTCTAATAAATAGACAGTAAACAATGCATTATGGGAAGTGTGGGATCCACCATTTTTGAAAGATAAATATTATGAACTAAAAGTCAGGGTAAAGCAGGTCTCTGCTGAACAGATTTTGACAGATTCTTTTTTAATCTGTCTCTTACAATATCTTTTCATTGAAACATGACATGAAGGGGACTCACAAGGTGAAAGTTCCACATGCACCACCACAGGATGTGACATTGACCAATTGTTTGGAGTTGCAGCCCTGGCTCTCCAGGTATACAGCAGTGGTGGACACATTGCATGGATGAGCCTTTGGAATACCTGAGGCAGGCAAGAGAAACATATTGAAAAGGGAATAATATCTAATTTCACTGGATTTAATGATCATAGCATCTGTGGAAGATTATGATACAATCACAAATATACTTGGTTTTCTTGGGTGCAAACCATGAATGAAAAGTTGACTTTGCATCTTTATGTTTGTTTTGAAAAGTAAAACAAATCTAACTACAGTTTAACTAAGCGGAAAAAAATGTCTGACTATATGAATAGGCCCAATATTACAAATCATGCCTTAAATGTAGGAGTTGTCTCATCTAGTTAACCATAACATATTTGGTAATAATGTCTATGAGGAATTACATTTATTGTATTACAGATACTTTCATAATGCATTTTAAGAGTTATAATAAACCTTGATAATGTATTATTGTATCTCATAAGGCATCATGATTATATGAGTAAATAAGGCCAGACATCATAACTGATCACAGTGGTTGGCTCATTTTGCATGAAAGATTAGAAGCTCTAATGGACATCGTGGGGCTTTTGTGTAACCAGAGTGAAAGGAGTGTGTGGTCAGGCCACAGGAGTGTAAATAATATGCAGGCATGAAAACTCATGGAAGGAATACATACAGACATGGCAGCATCCATCTGGAGCTATGGTCTCTGTTCCCTGCAGGATACATACATATTCACATCAGTTTGAGTTATGATTCATTTTGTAGAGTTTCAAATTAGACAGTAGGTGCCAGTATGCTCATATCACTGCTACTGTGTCTCTACCTACTTTCCGGAAATTTGTAATTTGTGATATTGGTCTATATAAATAAAAATGACGTGACTTGATTATTTGTGTTTGTGTGTGTGTGTGTGTGTGTGCAGTCTACCGGTATGCATTCTTTAGAGTCGTAGTAAGGACAAATGGTCTTGGCCTCGACGGTGATGAACTGATTAGCGATCTTCACACACTCAAACTTCACACAGGGGTTCTCAGCGGGTGTCCAAATGGTGCCAGGCTAAAGAATAACATAACAGAATTTTGGAACACAGTCTCCCAGGCAGGGTCACTGTCATCTCCATAACAACATATGTGGAGTGTTCTTTTGCTAGCTTTTATAGCCTTTGACTCTTTGATTGAGCCATTTTGCCTCCCTTATGCCTTATCTGATATGGTTTCCTATTTCTAAAAAGCATAAATTATATTAAATTCTAATGATGTAATACTGTTTGAGCTAATTATCTTGTTTGTCCTGTGGTGATAAAACATCTCCTGGTGGATGAACACCAATAGCAACAGAAACCCTTTTTTCCAACTGCAAAATGTCTTCAGCTGTACATCCAGTGTATTGTTTTATTTTAGCCTGCCATGACATGTGCGTCATATGTTATGAGGAAAAGCAAAATAATAGATGCACCTGTACAAATGAATGCAATGTGATCTGGTAGCATCATTATTATTTTAAAGACAATAGAGATGTTGGAGATGATAATGATTTTAAAGATATATAAAATATAATCTCCTTCTCTGTCCAAACACACAGACTGCATGCACACATATACCAACCTTTAATGTGTGTGTGGAGTTGCTTGACAGTGTGACAATGCAGCTTGTTTGGACACACTTCCCACAGCACTGGCTAGAGATGATCTGGTACTCATAACCCTGAATAACGACACAAAGACAAACTCAGCTTATAAACAAATCCAGCACAAGATCAGGCTGGATGATATCAATGTCAGGATTTGGATTTAGAGTTGTATGATTTGTGTGTATCATATGGTCGAAAGACAAATTTGTATCCCATTACTAGTGCCCAAAATAACTATGCTTAAGCCTGTGGAAAT
Organism: Gadopsis marmoratus; assembly: GCA_036023855.1. NCBI lineage: Eukaryota > Metazoa > Chordata > Actinopteri > Centrarchiformes > Percichthyidae > Gadopsis > Gadopsis marmoratus. Next base: position 5,619 of record JAVQJF010085543.1, read on the forward strand.
GTTTAAATGAAGTAATATTAGGTTAGCAGAAACCAAATTCTACAGGTCTGAAGAGCTTTTTCTTATAGATGACTGATCAGAGGCTCAGATCTGGAGAATGTGAGAAGATTCTTACCAACATGCTCCAGCAGGACACTCTCTTATCTTACAGTTAAGTTCACAACTTTTTCACAGTTAAATTATTTTAAACAAATAAATAAGCTGTTAGAGCAGAGCAGAAATTAACTTGATTTTATCTAGAAGGTGGCATCTAATAGGATGATACTTTACTTATTTTGGTCTGATCTAAGTTTGAATCTGCGTGGGACTGATAAAAACTGAGGAAAATGTAGGAGAAAATATAATGCCTAATACTTTTGTTTTCATTTTATCTTGATATTGTCTTTGTGTACCATGATTAAGTAGTAACTAATTACCTCTCTGTATGACAATGAGCTCTGCATTGAGAAAGTCCCTGTGGGTGAAACCCTTTGAACTACCCAATGGGAAAGCACTTGGTCTAGTGAGTTGATGTGAGGAGAGCCCAGCCTAGTGAGGAGTAACACCTTAGCATACATGGGTGCACAGTTTGTTTCAGACTCCCAGAACAACAAGAGAAACTTAAGTTACATTGAAGTGTGAACTGTCTTATCAATGAAAGCCTGGAAATCAATTTGCCTTTTGGCCTTATGAAACAGACATGTATTAACCTACTCGCCATTTGTTCACAAGCATGTGCATAAACTTCTTGGTCTTAGGAGTGGTGTGTGAAGCTACACAGCCTTAGCCTGCTCTGAGGAGCAGAGCCCAAAGCCATTGCACTGCCTATTACTGCCATTCGAACGAGGAGGTGTGAGAGGAAATGCTGCAAACAAGCTCCCTTGAAATACCTCAGTCTTCAGCTGACCACCCAGCATGAGATGAAGGACTATTGTGTGTTTATTTCACTGAAATGTGGCTCTGTGAGAACATCATAGACTTGACCATTCAGTTGAACAGGCTAAAATCTTTCTGTGTGGATAGGGATGTCTCATCCACTGGTAAGGGGAGGTTAGGTGTTTATATCAACAGCGAATGGTGTGCAAACACTACAGTGATCTTCAGCCACTGTTAACTGTTGGCAGAATATATGACTGTAAAATTTGCCACCATTATTACCATGGCAGTGTACATCCTTCCTACCACAAACACTAAAGAGGCACTATCTGTTTTTGATGGGGCAATCAGTGAACTTCAAATGGCACATCCTCACAGTTTCTTCATCATGGCCAGAGATTTCAACCATACAAATCTCAAAACTGTTGTTTTTCAAAATTCTATCAACATGTCTGTCAGCAATCAGACCTGGCTTATACAAACATCTGGGACTCATACAAGGCTGCACCCCGCCCCCATCTTGGCTACTGAGACCACATCTCAGTGATGCTAATTCCTGTTTACATACCAGTGTTAAACAGGTTAAACCGGCTGGTCAGAGTGTGGCCAGCTGGATCTACCTCAGCCCTACAATACTGTTTCCACTGCATAGACTGGAACATATTCAATGAAGCTACCTATCCACCACCTATCCTATGAACATGTACCTGACCTGGAGTAGTATGCAGCATCTGTGACTGGCTACATCAGTAGATGTACAGATGGTGCCAACTCTATGAACTAGATGAACTCTAGATGCCAGTCAGAAGCCATGATGTCTACTGAGGTACATGCACTGCTCAAAACCGAAGCCGTGGATATGGCAGCCCTTAAATCTGCTAGAGCTATCCTGCCATCAGAGTTGCAAAGCGCACATAGGTAAAATCCAGAATCCAACACAGACACAAATGACACATGGTGTATGTGGTTGGGCTTGCAGGCCATCACTGACTACAAGATCATGCCACATGCCTGTGACAACAATGTCTCCATTCCAGAGGAACTGAATGACTTTCATGCACAGTTTGAAGCCATAAAGAACACGACCACCAGGAAGACTGCACCACCCTGAGATGAACATGGTACTCTTGCTAGAGTGACCCTAGACAAGACTGCTGGACTCGACAGTATGCTTGGATGTGTGCTTAGGGAGTTTGCAGACCAGCTGGCAGATGTGCTCACCAACATCTCCCTTAGCCAGATGGTCGGTTCAAGACCACCATCATCATCCCAGTGTCAAAGGTCAACAGTGTTACCTTGATGACTATCGTCCTTTAGCACTTGCACTAATCAGAATGAAGTTTCCCCACCTCACCCCCTCTAGTTTACATATCTCCCCAATAGGTCTAGAGGAGATGCCATTTTCTCTGCCCTTCACCTAGCCCTGTCACACCTGCATATCAATAACTCCTCCCTTTATAAGCAGATTCTGGACTTTCTTAGACACCCCATACAGTACATATCAGGAACATTACCTTACCAACGGGGATGTGTCTTCAGTCCACTGCTGTTCCCATTAATGACCTACAACTTCTCCGCCAAATATGACCAATCATATTATCAAGTTCGTGGGTGACACTGGTGGGCCTCACTTGCATCGATGATGAGATAGCATACAGAGACGAGGGGATGTGGCTGGCTCTCTGACGTCAAGAAAACAACCTGTCTCTCAATGTTGATAATATGAAAGAGATGACACTATTGAATTTTGACTGGACTAAGGAAGGCCCACGCCGCGCAACACTTGCTTCTTATCCACAGATCCTGAGTGGAGCAAGTCAAGAGAACCAAGTTTCTTGGTGTACACATTGCTTTTCACCTCAGCTAGTCATGTTACTGCACCTCCCTGACCACTTTACACTAAACTCTGCAAAATCAGGGCCTCCAGAATCTGATTTCTTGCACCTTACAACATTTATGTAACTATCCTAAGGGACCCACAAACTGCTTTAACTGTTGCTACTGTTCTCAAAGTGTTACAATAACACCAGTGTTGTCCTTAAATGTTGAAAGAATCCATGAATGTTTGGGAGAGAATGTGGTCAATGATTGTGCTTATCAGTAAAGTCAAAGAATGTATGTATGAATGAACTTAAAAAATGAAAGTAAATGCCTATATGAGTGTGTGTATGAGTAAGAATGAACTTAAAAAATTAAAGTAATTGCCTATACGAGTGTGTGTATGAGTGAGAAAGTAAGTAAGTGTGAGAGAGAGGGAAAGAAAGAGTGCCTAGACTTACCAGAGGGCAGTGTGTGTCACATGGTATAGACTGACATTCTATTGTATGCAAAAGGCTGTTGACATCTGTCTGGTTACTACAACTGCACTTTTCACATGGCTTCATGGGCACCAGGTCTCCAACCTGGATGGACAGGGTGAGAAGGTCAGCACAGATATAGATACTCATGCTTGTAAATGGGGTGGGCAGAACATTGGAATCACCTCTCAATATAATGCAGTCCTGTACAACACAACTGTAAACTCTAACCTTTTTAATAAACATAGGTAAATAAATACCAGTGTAAGTCAAAAACGGAACATTATTATATTGGTAAAGGGAAAATGTATGGCTGAGCTTTCGCATTGGATTGAATTAGGTTTTACAGGTGTAACTTGGCTTTTGAATTCAACTTGTAAAAGGAAGACTGTGTCATTCTATGAGAAGTTACATTTTTTTCACATTAACTGAAACCAAAATTACATATTTATATAATTTATAGAGCACTTAAACATAATATATATACTTACACATACTTACACATACTTTACAAAAAATGTGTTTTGTCATATAAATCCTAAACCATGAGGAAAAGAAGCAAATCTGTTCTTTACTGGATTCACAGGTAGCTCTATAATTATAGGACACACACATTTGCGCCTAGATTTGCTCCACCCAGTCTTCACCAAATGTGGTACATGACATTAAACCCTCCTCTATTCTTTTGTGTTGTATTCTAGTTACTTCATATCAGTTTCACATGGAGGATGTAGATGTTAGATCTCACCTGATATTCATGGTTCTTGAAAACACAAACATCCTTTTTATAGACTGTGAAGGAAACAGAGCAGCCATTAAATGCCTTTTAAATGTGCAACAAAATTAAATCTGGCTATGCTGTTACAGTCACATGCACACACAAGCACACTCACCGCAGGAGTAATTGAAACAGCAAATGCCCATAGTGGTGTTTAGAGTTAAACCAGCAGGACAGGGTGACACAATACCAGAGCACTGCTTCATATCGCACCCTGTTCAAAGTCACAGATGGGTGAATTAAAGAGGGAATGTTCAAGGTACCAAATAGCAACTGAGGAGCTCATTCATTGAGAAGAAAGTGCATATAAAATACTCTAAAGGTCCTTCGTTTTCACAACAGGCAAAAAAAGCTTGTTGTCTTTTAGTGTCATATCAAATTTCTTATCCATCTTTTTGGTTTTCAAATATTTGCAGCACTTATTTTCAACACCTGCATCAGAGGTGTCCTGTTACACCGTCTGGTTCTTAAAGTTAATAGACACCAGCCAGCCAATCAGAATTGAGAAATTCTCAGTGGCCATGATACAAAGTACTGCTCAGGATGCTTTACTCAGTGCTTATTGGTATAGGCTCAAGATCTCTCTTGATACTGAACACAAGTTTCGAAAATGGATGGATTATGCATTGAGTTAATATATAAATACATTGTGTATTTACTCCAGTAATAGCAGTTAGGAGGAGCTACCTTCTTGGTGCTCACTTACCACACTTCTCCTTTTGACAGCAGCCCACAGTGTCAGTGAGCTTGACCTGGCCTTCTTGGTCACAGCTGAGGGGTGGTTGTGTTGGACAAGACACTTGATGGCAGATGACCTGCAGTGTATTCTCCTCACATGTACACTCCTCACAGCCTTCCCTCCATGTTTCATTGGCCTGAGGACATAATGTTTATTGTAGAATTATGGCAGGAGGCATGGCATTATCAGCTATTACTGGCATGTCGAAAGGTTACGTAAAAAAGGACTGGCATTTTAGACAAATTATTTACCTTTGCCCATTTTCCATTTGCAAGCCGACAAATTTCTACAAGGAGAAAAATATAAAGCATTAAGTTATTTCCATTCATTAGGGCTTTGGTTAGCATGTCTCAGGAACTAAGGTTAGTAAACTGTGAACATATCCCTATGATTTTTAAAAATACTTCCTTTCTATTAATTTACCAGTTTGTATTCTTAACATTAGTTTTCCAATAAAACTAGATTAACAATCCTTAACCCACTGCTAAGCCAGTGAGTTGGGTAGTAGTCAAACCATTACATTTCTGCTAGTTTAGTTCATCTGAAGCTAAATATGTTTTGTTCACATACACAGACTGTAAGAGACTAAACAGGTTCAATTTTCAATTCAATTTTATTTATATAGCGCTATATCATAACAGAGTTATCTCATAGCACTTGTTAATATAGAGCAAGTCTAAAGCAACTCTATATGTATTTAGTTCAAGTTTGGGATATATTACCATCATGATAAAAACAGCCAACATAAATTGTTGGTCTAAGATGAGGTGTCTAAGTTGAATGTGTTACACACTCATTTCTCTGACCTCTACTCCCTCCCTTTCCTGTATGCTATAGGATACTAACTGTATCCACAAATTTGATATTTTAGAATTACAAACAAATGGGATTTTGACTTGGTAACAAAAGGACATCAAAAGTTCATGCAACATAGTTGTTACCATACAGTAGTGCCCTCTGCTCTTACCACATGTGGGCAGACATTCATTTGAGTTGGAAGAGAGGAGGATGGTGTTATTTGGGCAGTAGCAACCCTCCAGCTTCACATTTGTCATGGCACTGAACTCATTGTTAGTATCGATGAATTTCTGGTTGTACCTGCAGAAACAACAGCATACTGTGTGAAGGCCATACCTTGTTGTTATATGCAAGTCAAAGCATAAACTGTGTCTGTGATGAGCAACATCAATGTGTTAGTGAATTGCTGTACCAGGAATCACAGGTAGGCTCCACTAGAGGGCCACAGGCCTGATAAACTTTGGGACTTGGGCATCTATATTCTATGAAGAGATGAAGAGAGAATAAACGTTTTTTAGTAGAGGTCATTGCTGTGATGTTATTGGTGAATTGTGAAATTATAATTGTGTAAAAGTGCTGGACATTGACATTACATATTCTAGTTGCATACCACACATTCCTTTGGTAGCACTCCTCCAGTCAATACACACTCCAGCCTCAGCACAGACATCAGCATAGGTTTGTAAACTGGTGCAGCCAATGTGATTAAGGTGCATGTGGCAAATGTCAAACTCACAGGCCACAACAAATGGACTGTAGTCAATGATTTTGTGGCAAGCTTCAAACACACTGTGGAAGATAGGATTTATAGTCAGTATAGACACTGGACACAAACTGAATGCATCATCACACAGTATCAAGCTGGGACAAGTGATTAAACCATTAAGGTGCTGCTTCCTAGGTGTGTTTTAATGCTGGAATGTAATTTGTCTAATAAGGCCTTTATCTATAACTATCTATCTGTTTAAGTAATAGTTTTTTGTCATTCAGGCAGCTGTGTTATCTAAATGTTTGCTTGCTTAGTGGTGATGGTTATGGAAAGGACCACAACGCTCGCATGTTATTTAGAGAACATCATTACGTTTGAAAGCACTAATATTGAGGAAGAGAAGTGTTATCTGTTCTCTTATGTGCTGCATCAAAGCTGGATTTTAAAACTTAATTTTGCAGTTAAAACTGTGATTAATGACTAATGTGAGTGTGGCTGATGCTAGCTCCACTTCTCTCTAGTGAATCCTAAAAGAGTTTCTCATCTGTTTCATCATTTACTAGAGAATCCGGCTGCCTACTTTAATGTCTGGCATTGCACATGAAGGACAATGTTATATGTTAAGTCTGAACTATCATTTACTGTAATTTCTGTTTGTTCACATGCTGTATGAAAGGTTTATAACTGGATATTTATAATTTCATCGATGGGGTTGGCATGGATTAAAGTTCAAAATATAAGGAAGGTCTGATTATTATTGTAGTCATACAAAGGATCATTTTTTAAACTCTTTTGCCCTGCACAATGAATGAAAAAAGGAAAAGAAAAAATGTATAGACTGATCTGACATGAGAAGAATCTCTCCTACTATCAGAAATTGGTTAATTCACAGTGCTTCCTTTTTTGTGAAACTAATTTTGTTTAGTAGTAGTAACATTACAAGAGTAAATCAAGACCTGTATTTAATCTCAGCACCTTGTGCTGATGTGACGTTTATGTTAATGTACCAGCATTTAATTCAGACTTGAGCTGTGTTGGAAGTGTTATGAGGAGCATGTCTGAAATTGGCTTTAGTGAAATATTAATTGTGACTGAATAGATAATCTCTGCAGGTAGGACCATTTATTATTCTGGGAAGAGCTTGCAGATGAAACGTAGTGAAGCTGATGTGCAGTATCCCTATCGATTATACTGTATATAAAGACTGTCCCTAACTACTGAGAAACAATAAAGATAACTGGTGCCATTTCTGACATGTTTCCACCTTTTTCTTCTACAGTACCTGCTCTTGATGATCTCACAGATGGTTGTATTGCAAGTATTAGGTGTAGGTGTTGGTGTAGGGTGGATTGGATGTTCACAGAAACTGTTGTTAACATGCCACTCGTGTGCCATATTAGGACATGAAGGATCAATTTTGCCATTGGGCAACCTGCAGTCATCTGTCCGGTTGTTGTCACATGTGCCTAGAAAAACCCTCATATATTAGTATAACCATGACACAACTCAAGTCAGTCCTGTGCTGCCTTTTTCTCGATGAATCACTAGAATTATGTAAGCTGTTAATTTCAAGACATAACCATACTGAATGCAAAATGTGTCAAATAGGTGATCTTGTTTCTATCTGTTGTAATTATCAGGTTCTATAGATATGCATGTCAACAGATCTCCAATCTCTACATACATTACGATGCTATTAATTTCTAGTAGAACTCACCACACTGTCCCTGGGTGTTATTGCCAAATTGACTATAGGGCAGGTAGATACTGAATATGAGCCCTGAGAACATGATCTTGGCATGGATTTTAGGGATGACAACCACTGTATCAATACCGGTGGTGGTTATACGGAAGTCCTCATTCTGGTATGCAAGAGTTACAGGCTTCTCATTCACAGAAATCTGAAACAAAAAGCATTATGTTTTAAATGTCAGAAATAACCCTTTACCATCTTCTTTGTAAGGTTTAATGCATTTACAGCGGTGGTTTGACAGTTTTACAAATTAGGATCAGATCTTGTATAATCAAAAGCAGTGGGTACATTTGCACAGTAGGCAAAAAAGGGGAGTTGCTGCTAGGAAAATGACTAGTGTTTGAATTAGTTAACAGTGCGATTTAAAGGTTCTATGTGGAGATTGCAGAAGGTATTGTGATTGACACTGGTGGCAATTAAGTGAACTAACTGTTGTTTGTGCTCACACTACGTAGGCGCGACTGAACATTACTACAACCATATTTAGAATAACGTTACTATCTGTAATGTTCCTGTATTTTATTTGGACTATTTGCTCCATCATACTAACTAACTTGCCATTTGCAAAGTACTTTCTAAGTTAATGTTACGAAGCAAACTTTTTTTGGATGCCACCAAGATGGCTCCGCGTGCAGACGCAGCGGCCCCTCGCAGTCCCGTTAATTCAGTGTGTTCGAGTGTTTTCAATGTTTTAAATGTTTCATCATTATGTTCGTCCCGTTTGATAAGTTCGTCTCCACTACCCCAGACAGTTAGTACAGTCAGCAGTAGGCAGTACAGTCGTGAGTTCCTGCTGAACAAGAAAACATCACCGACCCACACTCTGGAAGCAGCCTTGGACTATTCTGTCTGACCTCACCCTCGAGTGCTGCCCCCCAGGTGGAAAGGAGACGCCGCAAGCGATGTGAAAGGAAGCAGAAGAGGGGTAAGCGCGGAGGCATCCGGGCTAGGCTAGTGGCTAACCCACACAGGCCGGCTATTCCGAGCTTGCTAATGGCTAATGTACGCTCACTGGACAATAAGATGGACAATTTACGACTTTTACGGTCGACCCAGAGTGACGTGAGGGAATGCTTTGCTTACGTTTTCACGGACACATGGCTGAATGACAACATCCCGGACTCCGCCATTCAGCTCGACTGGCTAACCTGCTACCGAGCAGACAGAGCCACGGTTAGCGGGGGTAAGACCCGCGGCGGCGGTGTTATTGTTTACATCAGTGATGCTTGGATGTCGGGACGCTGTGGTCATCTGAAAACACTGTTCACCACTGGTGGAGTTTATGTTTGTGAAGTGCAGGCCTTTCTATCTACCGAGGGAGTTCACAGCCATCCTGGTGGTCGCTGTTTACATCCCCCCCAGTTCCAGCAACAAGGACAGAGAAGCGGCACTTTGTGAACTGTACCGTGCCATCTCATCGCAGCGGACAGCCCACCCAGACTGCCTTCTCATCGCAGCTGGGGACTTCAACCATGCTAACCTGAAAACCATCATGCCAAATATCTATCAGCATGTTGATTTCCCAACAAGAGGAAACAACACCT